>JAOPJL010000034.1:18793502-18813549 GCA_027123545.1 Trisopterus esmarkii | reverse complement strand
CCCACCTACCTCCAGCTCTATCTGTCTCTCTCTCTCTCTCTCTCTCTCTCTCTCTCTCTCTCTCTCCTGCAAGAATACTTAAGTTTTATCTTCTGCCAAAAAAGCTACCCCAGTGAATGTCCACCCTGCCATTTCCCTGCCGTTAGCTTGGTGATGTCCGGCTTCCCCCTCCTGTGTCGCTGAATGGTTTTGTAGAACCTCCTCGATGCCAGCTGAAAGTCTTTCAGGTATCTCTCCCAACTCCTACCTATACCTACACTCTGGAGTCCCTGGAGCAGTGAGGCCTACCTCCTTCAGCATGAGGGCCTCAACAACGGCTGTCCGCTAATCAAATCAAATATACTTCATGGACCCCATGGGGGAATTATTAAAGAACACCAGTGTGGCTGCCAGTCAAACACATACACGGCGTGCCTGCATGACAGTTTGTATGTCATGCATGCATGTCTTGTATGTGTATACACATACAATTTTCCTAGGTCCTTGTTGTACAGATTACCCTCTCACATTTGTAAATCCTTGCTTATTCGTCGGACATACATTGAACAAATGTTGTGGACGATGAATGATTAATGCATAAAACATTTGTCAGTTTATGTAGTGTTACCTTAATGATGAACACAGAATAAGAGCGACACTTATTGCACACTTCACAAGGGTGAAAACTAACATGGTCATAGTTTTATTACACTAAATACTTTTAATTAAATATTTAAAGACCATAATAAACCCCACAGCTCTATATTATTACCCCCAAATAATAAAAAACAAACAACAAACCTCAACAATAAAAAAAATATTAAAACTTGCATGACGGTGTTGGCTTTGACACATTTAAAGGAAGGAATATTTTGGTTAAAGTTAAGTAATCATTTTACCAACCTATTGCAAATAATAGGTTGTTAAAATGAGTACTTCAGGAATGCATAGGGTCCTCACGGTGTGAAATAACACGTTAAATTCCTTAGTTTACTCAAAATGAAATTGGTATGTTCGGTTCAACATGTTCACAATGGAACCGCTGTCATAGATTTATATACTCGTGGGCTCTTGGATGACTGGAGTCACGGTAGGAGAAGCAGGAAACCATAAACGACTAAAATCAATCACATCATTCATGATGTATCGTTGACCAATTACAGGCAGCAGTCAATTTGAGGGCACTTGTCTGAAAAGTTCTGCAGAGCTCTCTGCACACACAGCGGGGAAAGAAGCCTATTTCAATTATGTATACTGCTAACTTAAGAAATGCACCAAGGGGACAATTTTCAAAATAAAGTTGAACAGAAAGCCAGAATGGACTGACCTGATGCCTATTCGAAACGGTGGATCCAAGCAAGCCTTTAATTCTCCATGGCACATCTCCTCTCAGAGTAAACTCTACCACTTTCGAGCTCTGAAACACTTCGGCAATATATTCCAGCATTGTGTCCACGGCGGAAACCGATTCCTCGATACCTGCAAGTCTCTCTCTCTGGCTCTTGCCTTCCTGGGTGAGGTTCTTGAGCAGCTTCATGTTCTCCCGGCACAGGCCCCCGACCTCAGAGCACGCGGCCGGTGCCCCTTCTTCGGAAGAGGTTGAGCGTCCCTTTTGATTATCAACAGCCCAAAACTCTGCTTCTCCTCCCCAAGTCCTCTGGATCTGGGCAAGGCCTTTCTCCAAGGATCCAAGGCCTTTGCAGACCATATCCAGCCTCTGGAGAACATCAGCATGGCCAGCGGCGACCCGCTCCACGTGGCTCTCTAACCTGACCAGTTTGACCTCCATGCTTCCCAGAGCGTTCACGATGCCGGAGCCGGGGATTATGCAGGGTTTCCTCACAGCTCCAGATGCGGCCCCCGATGCGTCGGCCTTGGTGCCGTCATACATTTTGGCAATGCAGCTTGCCAAAGTTTCCGGTTTGCTCATGGCTAAGGCTCGGAAGGCGTTGAACGAGTGGAAAACAGTTGACTGGAGATCAGGGTGGAGGGGGTGGGGTTAAGCTTTGATGCTCTCGTTAGTCTGAACCGGCGTGGTCTTCATAAGCTCTATTCTGGTGCGAATGCATACCACATAGCTCCGTCTCCTTTAGTTCATGAAGTTCCTGCAGGCCTAATGCGTGCTCCCTGCTTCTTTGTCTGGGTGTATTTCTGTATGTGTTGACGATACAGCACTCCTGAAATAAACACCTCCTCCCAGTTATCTTATCCGTCCAGTTCTCTGGGCCCCTCCCCACTCCAGTCTTTCCTACCCAGGCAGAATTCCAGTGTTGGGTTTGACGTCAGGACCCATGTACATTGTGTAAACGGCAATGTGTTAAATCAGGTCTACGTACATACATACATATAGCATATACATAATTAAAGTGGATTTTAGGGTTAGGGTTAGGGAAGTTCAGACAAGACCATATTGCCCTCACAGTTTTGATATTGCCTCCTAAGTGTTGTTAAAAAAATTAAAATAAAAAACAAATATTAAAGAATATTATTTGAATATGGATGACGGAAATATGAGTCAATTATAGGGGACGCTCCCAACTAAATTCTTGTTGTTTTTTTACGTACAAGAACCTTTTCGGAAAGGCATCTCATCGTCATGGCGAAAGGAAATGGTTACGCTGAAGCCATGGTGTGTGTGGACATGAAGAGCTCTGTCTGCGCTGTGGGGGATGTTGATGTTGGATTCAAGAGAGGGCTAAGCTACTCGGACACTTAACGCCATGGTGAGTGGTGCATTTCATACACAACATCGCTCATTATAGCACTCATATTCGATGACATGTACTAGCTTAAAAGAAGTGTCACAAAGTTGTTGTGAGTCATAATAACCATGGGGATAATATAACATTAAAATAACATTTAATGTTTTATACAGTTGTTAAAGCTTACATTAAACACTGTTATTTACACTAAGCATTTACAATGTTGTCGTTTTTTTACTTGGTTTAGGTATGATTAAAATACGATACTTTTGAAGGTAAGGTACTGAACGAAGTATTGAGGAATTGCCATTGAAATACCGTTGTTACCTCTTACCCATTATAGTAGAAGAGGATAAGCTATTAGTAGGATGGCGCATCTGTGTCTTTTGATCTACATGTTTCCATGGGCAGTTCCAACGAAAGAGCAAACCACAGCAACAAACGCCAAGGCCCAGGGGAACCACGTTATTCAGGCTCTTGGTTGTCGAAGAACTGTGCTGCTTGTATGGAGCCCATAAGAGCCAAACTACCCTATATCATCTGATCGCAATGGTTCAGTGGAGAGGCTGTGGCTCACCCACACCATACTTACACCTCTGAGCTCTCTGTAGGAAAAGGAACAACCCTGGTGGTCTAAAAAAAAGAAATTTTCTTATGTTTGGAAGGCATGCATGCCTCCCAGACCAGTCTATCATAAATAATAACCGTTTGTCCACATAGAATGCCTTAATGCCTTCAGCACAAAGACAAGTACATTCGGTTTGCCATCAGGACGATCTCTGACATGTTTTTGCAAGGCATAGTTGGCATCACAGCATTGAATGTCTGTGGTTCCAAAAGAAAGAACTTGTCATTCACAGACCTGGGGCCTGGTATCCAGTTCCATGCCGCAACAGGGCTGTGTCAGATGTCAACAGGTAAACCTGATGGAACATAGACATGTATGTTCCAATCCGGGGGGAAAACGGACCCTGAGCAATGATGGCCCCAGAGCTGGTCGAGGCGGCAGGTCATTTAATAGGCTTGTCTTTGCTAACCTGGAAGGAGCAGATAAACACAATGTTCTCTCTCATCTCTACAGAGATGTAACCCTCTGTAGAGATGTTATCCTCTGTTTCCACAGATACAAATGAGCTTAGCTAACTCTGGTACTGCTCATGAGCTGTGCATTGTCCATGCCAAATAAATAAACAATGGGATTATTGCCACCATGTTGGGTAACCACGTGATGTGGTGCCCAAGTATCGTTATCCCCTTGGGTGTACGGGTTGTAGGGTATTGTACCTCAGTCCACCTCATGGATGTATTGCTCGAAAGGGGCCTTCCTGTTTCTGGAACCAGAATGAAGAACAGGATGCCAAAGACATGTCAGCTAATGAAGAGGAACTATGGTAAAAGATGGAAGGAGAGCTCCGACGATGGTATTCAGATGGACTTCTAGGATGGCTGTCACAAGATAGTTAATACAATACAAGCCAGTTCTAATGGCATCTACCATACATGCAAAAGAGCCTAAAATGTATACCTTACTAGATGGTCCAGGAAGGATAGTGCACACAGCCAAGTTTAAGCACCTGCAGCAATCAGAGCACAATGACAACATGAGCAAGTTGGATTTACAAACGGGCAGCATGTGCGACGATTGGTCACTTCTTTGATGTTGCTATCGTGAATCCTGGGTCCAATAAAAATTGGACCGCAAAGGCGTACACCAATCTCCAAAGGTTGTTCAACAACGACTGGACTTTAAATGAATAGGACGGCCAGAGTATGGTTACATTCAACAAATCAAGGACTTCTGATCCTGGTGTTGATTTGCAACATATAAACTGCATTTAAAACTGTCAGTAAGTAACCACGGCTTGTTAAGATACCACAAATTAGTTTGTTTTACCACGAAAGTGAAATGGCATCTTGTTACACAAGTAATTCACTGTGCTTAGACAAAGTAAACGCAAGGCTGTGTCCAGGCATTCTTATCGGTGTGTATTAATCTTTAGTTTATTTTATTTGTTTCAACAATGAAATTATACAATAGAAGCACTTCTTGAAAACTGGAGTAAGTACAAATGCAGTAGAGGGAAATAAACCTCAGCAGGCTCCTAACATTCCATACACTATAGAGAAACAAAAATAAATATTTCAGATTGTGATGGCTGGAGTTATTGAGTTATTCAAGAAAGACCCAATGTGATCAACAGTATTCATCATCCGAGGTTGGAATGATAGGGATGGCCTCCATGACGATACCCAAATGGAAATGTATGTCAACAAAGCCATCATCCATTAGACTTTTCATTCCGTTTAGGGTAGGCTACACGGGATGTACACAATACAGAAATAAACGCATACAAGCCCCAATAAATGATACACCATCCTGAGAGTCAATGTTAATTAATATCTTACTGCCTTTATCTTACCGTGAATGTGCGCATGTAGTCAGACAAAGTGCATTGACAGCAAAAGAGATGTCCCCATTGTTGTTTAAAAGATCAAACCCTCTGACATCTCTCTTTAAGTTAGTCCACAAGTCATATTTTCGATTAATAGAAACGCGTGTAAGCTATTTACTCGGAGTACTAAGACAAGAACGCAGTGGAAAAGTAGAGCAGCTCTTCAACCGAGCAAGATGATTCCTGACATGTTATCTTGTCCTCCTGTACTCTGGTATGAGGACCAACATGCACGCATGAGGGTACCGTTGCTTCTTTGTGGGAGATAGCAGCTGTGTGAGATTAGGCAGGGTATGCAGGAAATGTGAGTGTGCAGTTTTATTCTTAGGCACAGAGATTGGACGCACATTATTTTATATATATATATATATATACACGGTGTAAAGATCGGAACGATGCAATTTGATGGGTGCCAGTTTGTCGCAGTCAAAACAGTTTGATACCTCGTACATAGACATTATTTCCCAATTCATCGTCCTTCTATGACATGTAACTTGTGATCAAACACGTTCTTCAACAAAGAGAATGGTCCCAAATTGACACAACAAGCATCCCCATTGACCGGTTTATATATATTCTTGATGTTTTATTAGTTTTGCGTTTCTTGTATTTGGATATGATCTTTGTATATAGATTAATCATCATGTAGGTTGGCCGGGCAGAGACTACATTCAGTGACAGTGCCATCAACCCTTGGACCATCTAGGTCTGTTTGTCAAGTGTGAAATGAAGTCAAACATTTAATTGTTTGCAATTAGCTGTGTCAAAGTTGTAACAACATCAGTAATCAGTAAACATTTTGTCACATGTTAAGGTAAAAAAGTGATTTGACATTGCATATAGCCTTCTGCTAAATCAGAGAGGTCTAACCTAGAATGGAAAAACTTTTTTTCTAACTTTTGACTGCTCCAGGTAGCAGTTTGAGGGCAAGTATTACACCATAAAAAAGACATGACTAGTACATTTTTCATGTCACATATGAACAGAAAATCGAATCAAAAATTCCATCATTAGAGTGCCATTTCTCAAAATACACATTCATGTCGATTTGACTGTAGCAACTAGCAAGTATAATAGTAGGCCTACGAAAACTTTCATTCAACACATGGTGGTGTTGACATGGAATAGCCCAGAATATACATATTTAAGGGAAAACAAGTGCTATGGATCGATCCTGGTGCAATCCTTGATTTTAATACATTATATAGGCCTATATGAATTATCATATTGCATGCTATTGTATTAATTACCCGTTACTGGCAGCTTATAGCCTAGTTACTAGGTAATCAAACATAGCTATACCTCCCAAATCGTGTGGCTTGTGTATGATTTAGAGCCAGAACAGCAATAAAGCCTTGTCCCTTCCTTAAAGATGAAGTACCAGAAGTAGGTTGGATGGCACTTTAGTATTCATATAAGAAAGGGTGTTTGGTTTTCCTTTAACAAAATGTTTGTTATTGTTTTTTTTTGAAGGAAAAAGGGTTGATTTGGCAGTGCCAACGGCCAAACAGGTGGAGGTCAGAGGGTAAATTAAGCACGGTCTGCGTGTGGAGGAGAGGGCCACAGCACAGGGGCACACGTAGTTCAAGTGGAGGTCACTCCCACAAGCGTTGCAGGAGGGTTAATGCCGCAAGTGTTAATGATGAAATGAAAAGGATTAAACGGTTTAAAACGAACCGGTCCGCGAGTTTGCTATACTTCTCTCAAGATACTCAACTGCAACACCGAGTCGAATGATAGTTAAGAGCCCAGCTCAGTCGCAGCGCTTAATATACGCATTTGGGGTCACAGGTGATTTAATTAGGCTAATGTGAATTACTCTGTTCCTCATGTCTGCTGTCCTTAAAATACTTAGCTCATGTTCTGAATGTCTAGTGACATCAGATTGCTTGGTCGGAAGTAAGTCCCTCTTGCAATTGGTTAAAAACGTTTAGACCAGTAAAATAAACCAGAGTTAGTTAGGTAGGCCTACCGCACAGATTATTTCATTTGCATATTACAGGAATCATAAAATGCAGACCAATAATTACATCAACATTTTTCGAATATAGATTATATTTAAATTGACAAAATATGAATAGAACATTAAAAATAATTCCCAACAACATCCCACATCTTTATTTCCCCTTAAAACCTTTAGATGGCTCACTTTTATAATGAAGTGTCCATAAAGGTTTATCAATTAACATACTCAATTAATCAATTAAGGCAACAACAACAAAAAGTTCTAACGTGTTGCTTCAGCAAAGATATTCACAGAAAAGCACATATATTTAATGATTATGCAGAGTTTCAGGTGACAGTTTCAGGATTTCTAACCCATGAAGGCCAGACACATAACAGTGCATTTAGAAGGACAGAGTGCAGGCTTGATCCAGTCATCCATCCACCTGATGCATGTCGATGCAAGTCATAGTTCTGGAGCTGCCATTGCCCATCGTCTTTGGTTGTCCGTCTCTCCTCTTAATGTTTTACAGGTTACTTATACAAAGTAATCTTTATATTGCTGTGGTATCTATAATATCAGCCTCTGACCCAGGATCTTTCGGTTGATTTCAGCCAACGCCACCGAGAACACAAAGGCCTTCTCGTCTGAGAGATTTGCATAGATGTCCACTTCCTTCTCTTGTTTTTCTGAAGGGAAGAAAAAATGCAAGTTGTTTATTAATGCAGCATTACCATACTAAACCACAAGCTGGACTGAAGGAGGCAACGAGACCAATTACTGCATTTTCGAATTTCAAATAACGGTCCAAATCTCATCCAAAATGCATGTGTTTCAAAACACAGGATAAGATTTTAATATGGGATCAAATTGCCTTCTCTCAGTTGAATGCATGCTATTCCATACATAACATGTTACTGGCAGTCTTGGGCTACCAGGAATTGTCAATCAAACATTCATAGACCCTCCCACATCTAATTGCAGTGACTAGAATAGAAAGAATAGAGAGGGCCTTGTGCAGGAAATAGTGAAAGCCTGTAAAGAAATATAGCCTCCTCACTTCTGCGTTCTACTAGATGTTAGCAATGTGTGGGCTATCATTTCGGTAGTGGGCTATGCACGCTGGTATATTGCACCTACGATTGTGGTGATTTTGAGCGTGAAACTTGCCATTATTTATTTCAGACTTTTTTCTATTTTAAATTGCTTGATCAGCTCTCATTTGACAAGATGAACAGAAGATCACCAATCGCCCATTCATCATTTATCGGCCAATAAGTTGCTGTCTGATCAATCGGCGCATCCCCATTCAATATGGTAAGATCTTGAAGCACCTCCCCAGACAATACGTCTCCTTGAATGTTTGTCCCTAGTCAGAGCTCGAGCCACGTATCATCGCATTGCACCACCTTAAAATCACCCCAAAAAAAAAAGTGACCTTTCTCTTCTTCGGGTTTCTTTAGGCCAACCGTCTTGGGTCTTCCACGCCCTCTGCGGATGGGGTCGGACTGGCTGTTGGAGCGCGAGTGTCTCCTGTTCTCCAAGTCGTTCACCATGGGAGAGTCGATGTGGTCTCGGCGGATGCGCTCCGTTCTTCTCCGCTTTGGGTCCAACTTTTCTGAAGAAGAAATTGCAGCGATGATGAATATTACGTCATATTGTAAAACCTGCATGCAGTATTTTGCAACACATATTGAACGTTATTGATCTCATGATTGAAAAAGGCATTACATTACAAAAACAAGTGGTTAAAAAAAGGAAATGGGAGACTTCTCCACCAAACAATCAATAACTGGAAGCAGAAGATGTAACAGTATGCTTTAATACGACCTTGAGGCAAGAGAAGTAGAATAGAAGTAACTGAACAGATTCATTTTAGTAAATGCTTGAAATTCCTGAACTATGAATCCCTGGAGCACAAAGTTAATCCCTGCTAAGGGTTGATGCCCTTCATGCACATTAGGGTTGGGAAAAATAAGCAATACTTCGATGCATTGCCATTCTCTCTACAACAATTCCGTCTCGACGCAGAAAGAATAATAATCTGAAACAAATTTAATTTAATTTAATAATTATATTATATATTTTTTTTATTACAGTTGTTCACCTGCTGCAGAGCGCTACAGAAAACTCTTCTATCTGCCTGCTTGTTCTCTGCTCAGAGAACCGACTTTATCTGATATAAAATATTCGATTATCTAATATAAGATTATCTAATATAAAATATTAGATAAGGTAATTCATCTATTCACACAAGTAGGAAGTGATAAGCAAACTCTGAGAAGCAAACCTAGATGTATATACATATTTTTTTGAAAATCCTGCATGGAAATGTACATTAAAAAAAAAATTGCATCAAGAAGCATTGATAATCGTTTTAGAATCTAATCGTTGACCTCTGAATCGGAAACAAATCGAACCGTGAGGTGCCAAGAGATTCCCACCCCTAATGCACATACAATCCTGACTGGGACGATTTGAGGTATATGGTATGGAGATGTTTAATTTCTTGGAATAAAAAAAAAAGAAAGCTTACCTGCTATTGCTGAAGATGGCCGATCATTCGGCTTTGCACTGAGCAGCTTCCGGCTAATAAATATAAAGCCACACGTGCAAGACTTGCAAGCAACTGGAATCTAGAAAGAACAAACATTAGAAAGATTGATCAATAATTGAACGCTGAAACATGATTTAAGCCTATAACTTGCTGAAACCAAGGCAGACCCCATATCTCTGAAGGACCCGTGTTTAGTATTTTGTGTTGTGTAGCTTAAATACTTCACAGGGTTGACAGTAGATATTGGGAGGACTTTAATCCATGTTAGATCAATTCACACTACAGTAAACTACAAATGGTTTAGTTGGTGCAGTTTTCAAAAGATCATGACTAAATTTGTAATAATCGCACCACCAGGCCGGGAAGTAAATTCAGCTAAAACATTTGGGTCATAAAATGTAATTCACCATAGGCATCCCACCGCTTACATCTCAACAGCCTGCAGTAACTGATAGCAAAGCTGCAGCGAGCCAGCCCAATGCAACAGAATCCGTCTGCATGGTATGTACAGTACCACACAGTAACAGTAACAGGGCAAAGGAGATCATTAGAAAGAAGATCCAGGTCATGGCTTGATAACCATCCATCCTCCATTGTTGAAGACCAGGGATTCCAATGTTTAATGAAGTACATCAACCCACATCATACAATTTCTGGTAGTCACTTTTTTTTCTCTTTCTATAAATCTACAACACAGATTCAAACCACGTTCATGTTTTTTTAGTTGCCACATTGTCCATCAGTTTTACTTAAGTGTCAGCAACAATGTCCATGTTGAGCTTGCCTGCCCAGTGGCTGGTCGAAAACTAAAATAAACCATGTACGTGTGCAAGAGATGTCTGGATCACGTCGCTCTTTGCAGTGCATGGCTCATACGCTGCAGTTGGCAGGGAATGAAGGCGGCATGCCCCAGCGAAGCATCAGCGCTTCATTTGCAGTAGCAAGGAAGACTTTTAAAACAATCATCCTCCAAATATTCACATCTCCATTATCCAGGCAGATTTGGGTCAGGCATTAGGCTAACTATCCCTTTCTGAAAAAGGGATTGGAGAGCCTGACGGAACAGAGATGAGCCCTTTGTTCATATGCTGGAAGCTGCAATGAGTACTTTACTTAGTCCTTTTTCTTTCTCTGCGCAAAAGGTAGAAGAGTTGTCCTTTCCCAGCTGAGGTCAATGAACTGACCATCATCCCTCCTGTGTGTGGGAATCTCACACAGGGTTTTGGGTCTCATATTGGCATCCTAACCGGTGGAGAGGTTAGAGCGGGCTCAAGTTACTGACCAGCTTGTTTCAAGTGATCTGTACAAGCTGGTACATAACTGGCTCAGACAAAACAGCATTCTATTTACATAGCGCAATTCTACATGTCAAGTCTAATCCTGCTCCATGAAGAAAAGGTTTGAGAGAATGAAGTTCTTTGGATAGATATCGATATAATGCCTAATGTGTCTTCTGATCTGAATAATCAAAATTTAAATAATCCTCCTTCAGCATGTGGGTAACAGCACATTTCTCAATGTATAGCAGATGATATGATTATGTTTTGATTACTAATGTTTTGATTTTTGGGGAATTCATGAAATTGTTTTTATGGAAAACTATTTCTTCTTAGCTGTGACATTTCCACAAAAATAAACAAAATAAGCCATACATTGTATCAAATCTGTAGCAACACCAAATCCAATAGTTTCTATATTATGAGGCTACATTCACAGGCTTGGACCGACGTTTTAGTATATTGCCCACATTGGGTATGACAGCCAACTGATTAAATATATAACACGATTATTTAAAAGTAGTTCAGCCACCTCCCTCATCCCCTTATACGGTTATCTATTAATGGTATGTGCCAGGCTTGGGCTGAGTTTAACCAACTTACAAATCAACGTCATGACTGCCTAACACGTTGATAATTGTATGACCATTAAGGCCGATCAGACATAGATTTTAATCTATAGAGTCTAAAATGTTGGCCAGATGTCATCTCATCCCCTTAATAACCATCGTAAAAATAAATATTCGATAAACGAACGACAAGACAACACATTAACACGCACACCGAAAAAGAAAGTAGGCCTAACCCGTCTATAGTATTGGGAGTTATGACCTGTTTTTTTTATGACTGACAAGTACTTATACGTGGTAGCTTGCAGAGTTGAACCGACCCCTACTATACGATGTATACAATGATGTATATAATTAGATAGCCTACCTGGACCATCGTTTTAAAGCTGGGCCAACTGGAACAAATGCTGCCATGTTCAATATTGGATTTGTAACATGTTATGGTGTAACCCTTCCCTGTTCCACACACACTCAACATCATCCGCAAGACCAATATCTAAAGACAAATAATGCATTAATTTACCAATAACGTTAATGCTTACCTGTTGGTCACAATCTGGGCATGATTTAGTAGCCATTTTTACTTTCTTTGTTTTATTCGCCGACATAGTTGGACTCCTTGTCAGGAAAGCTTAAAGCCCAGTAATAGCGCGATGGAAACTTGCGGTTTGCTCTCCGATACACAGACTACAAGTCTACCGAATAATAGAGGAAACTGCATTCAGCTAGCCACACAAACACACACGCAAATGGACATCGCCTCGCTCACACACACACGCCCACACAACGACGGCAAAAGCATTCGTTCACGCTCAACTAGTATTACTTTGTTAACAACGGGTAAACAAGAATGACTGGTGTGTTGGGTCTGTCGCCGTCCCGAAAAGCTAATGTTTTCAGCATTCCTTCAGGCATGCGCTGTCGTGCTGGCGCAGCCATCGTCCGCTCAGGGTTGTGTACTGTGTGTACCACAGAGTTACCCGTAGTTTATGGAATATTAAAATAAAGACCAGATGAATCTTAAATATTTTAGGAAATTAATGTTTATCATTGAAAATTGATTGAATCTCACATACAACTAGATGGGTGTTTCTTGTATACTGTCCGTATTAATTACATGTGATTGTTCTCTCTTAAATATAGGATAGACTACAGAAACCAATCCACCTCCTAGGGAAAAAAAAAAATATCGTGTTACTGGAAAATAATGGTGAACAGTGGTTTGCTGACATAGTCAAATGTAATACAACTACAATATTTTCACTCCCATTACTCTCCGGACCACCAGGTAGTATAGAGGGCCAATTTATGATCAATGCAAGCATTACAAACAATCTGTCTGTGCTGTGCAAGATAATGTTGCAAAAAATATATATATTATATACATATTATTAAGTGAATTTAACTACGTCTTACTTTTAGAATGATATTGGTAGTACTATCAAGTGTTAACGTTATAGTTATTATAAAGCAATTATTTTCTTTCTCCACTTTCTTTGGGGGGGCCTACTGTAGTGTGCTGCCAAGGAAGGTCAGTAAGCACCAACAACTGGCCTAGTTTGACCACTAGGAGGAGTCAACGTATTTTGGTTTGTTCGAGTACCTTGTTGAGAACCTGCAATTTAATATTACATATAATTACACTTTCCTAAGAATAACTTCAATGTTATGTCTTAAAGGGTTTGCATCTTTCTTTTAAATTTCAACAATATATTATATCCTTGTAGCCTAATTTTAAGTTTTGGCCAAAAAATAAAACTGCTGATTAAATGAATGTTAGCTGTGTTATTCATGCCAACCTGATCCAAGAACTCTTCCAGATTTCAGCTTTGTTTGCATTACATAGGAATATGAATGCAATTAAACTTTTGATGTTGTGAGGAGTAAAAAGTAACTGAACTAAATCATCACACATTTTAAGAGATGACACAAAAAACAAAGGGAATACTAAAGGGTGTTAATTCATCAAATATCAAGTTTATTCCTCTGTTAAATCATCTGAGACATGTTGAAATTTTAACTTAAGAGTGTCAAAAATGATGCGAATGGTAAAAGTGCAAAGTAACGACATCATAACATCATAAGAAATTTACAAAGACACACACATATATATTTATATATATTAAAGACAAATGACCTATGATGAAGGAAGTGAGTTTTAAGAATGATCTCAACAGAAATATTGCTTTTCTAGTGTCCCCTTAACCACAAGCATGAGAGAACAAATTAAAATATCAACAAACTCATTTAAAGTATTAAAACAGCAACACAAGCAAATGCATTTTCCCCTTTTTTACCCCTGTTACATTTAATATTCCATCTGGCCCAACAACATAAATAGATACAATTATCCAAAATCCTAAGCGAATGTATTTTTTAAGTGACGGTCATCTGAACCAGCCAGAAGACTTGCATACAAAACACAAAAAAAGGTAAAAGAAGAAACCTCCAACAAATATTTGGTCGTTAAGATGTTAAAAATGCACAGGTGGTATTTCCTGTGTTACTATATGGCATATGGCATTGACTACTGCATTCATGTATGGCCATTATGTCAAGAGAGATGAACTGGGAAAATAAGAGAATTTTGCATTCAAATGTAATGAACATTTTATATTAACTATTATATGATACAAATACAAATTGAGCATTGGTAATAGCAGTTAGGGATTTATGCTATGGTTGGTCTGATATATTATTTAAGTCATGCCTAAATGTAATCTATTAAAAAGACGTTTTTCTAATGGTTGTTGCTCAATCATATATCGTATGTACTCCTGCTTATCCAAGCATTAAATTAAGAACTGACAGAGACTAAAGTGACACTGATCAGATGCAGGAATTTAACGGTTGTAAGTTCATGTTAACCAAGTTAAATCAATTTAAGCAAAATAGGAAGGTACATTTTTATAATTCTAACAATAACATATCTTCCAGCTAGATGTGCACTAAAGTTAGCATCGTGAATAGTAAACAAGTTAGCAATGAACTGCCAAAAATATGAACTTTATATGATCAGATATGATTTCATCTTCTCATGCAATGGGAAATCCAAACAGGCTCGGTAAGCCACACACGTTTACTCTACAATCTATCCTCAAATAATTGCGATGGAAAAGTGATATAATGCTGTGATGACCAGTTTTTGGAAGGTTTTGCTGCATATTGGCTAAATGAATATCGTTTTTGAGGAAAGGAGTTAACATAATGAGTCGATTCATGGAGTCATTAAATAAGTTGAGATAAATGTGATGGCAGAGTGACAGACAGTCACATATCCCCCCCAAGGTACAAATCTAACGAGGCATTTTGAACCAGGCCTTATCAGTGAAAACTGATCAGAAAAAAAGAAAGAAACGCCCAATCCCTGTTTAGGTCACCACATGAAGTGTCAACACCTGACCTGATGCAAAGGTAAAAGATTACAAGTCGAACCATTGAAGCAATAATAACATTATAAGTATTTCTTTCAGAAGTTGATTTCAGATAAGACTTAGAAATATATAAACACACCACAGGCAAAATGGCTGCCAATCTGTTCCCCGTCGGTGTTGAGTCGGCTGAGTTCTGTTGGCTTCAGACACACACTTTGTACAGCACTGAAGACTTGTAGAGTGTGCGCTGTTTTGCTAAACACATTGACAAAGGCAGCTCGATGACATCTTGAATGACAGGGTTCGAATCTCATGACCTGCGATACAGTGTTGTATAGGTTTATTTCCCTTCACATGAGGGTCTATAAATGTTTGTTTTCATGTTTGTGTGCGTGTGTGGGTGTGTGTTTTCCCTGCATCTTCCAAGCTATTAAGGAATAACATTTTTTCCACCTTGCAAAAATGTACTTTGCAAAAAATAGATCTTGAAAGACGTATCAAATCGTGTTGATGTTTTGCGGATCTTTCCGGCGGCGGTAGTTGAAGGTGCCATGACATGCCACCAGTTGTGGTGTGATTAGCCATTACAAGCCGTTTTGGAAATCAGCCCCTTAACAAATCACAGGTATGCGTGTCCACCTAGATGTGTGACGGATAGATGAGCAACGTTTGCTACAATCCACTGGGTAGGCTGGTAGACTGATCTATCCCGCACATCTAGGCGTGTCCACCTAGATGTTTGTCAGAAGAGGCAGATTTTCAAAACGGCTTGTGACAGCTAGTCACACTCACACCTGGTGGTATAACATGTCACCTTAAAAGAGGGGGCCGAGTGCTCCACACCTGCTCTGTGGCAGCCCCGCTAAGACCCGGGAGCCAGCCAGTGCTGCAGGTGGGAGATGCCGCGCTGCATCTGGCCCACGTAGAAGTCAGCGTTGCGGGAGAAGTCCTGGCAGACGGTCGAGTGGGCGTCGCCCAGGGCGCAGTAGAGGGCGGTCCCCCCGATGCTTATCACCACGGTCACGAGGCAAAGCAGGAAAAGGAGCAGGCACGAGTCTCCTCCTCCGACCTCTGGAGAACGAGCAAAAAAAAAAAAAAGGGAGAGGAAGGAGGGGGAACCGGAGGAACAAATTAAAGCAGAAATAATAAAGTCATTGTACCAATTTAATTGAAACATTGCAAAAAAATTTCATTTGTATTTTTTTTTTGAAGTGGAGCAGGAATGCGTGCGTGACATTCATCTTAGACCGCTTACCTTGATCGTATCCGTCATCAGAGACTTTGAAACGCACCCGTCTCTTAGCGGGAGCTTTGACGGGTTCAGGGAACGCAGACACACACACACTGCGCTTCTTCAGGATAGAGATCAGGCCACAGGCAGGTGTCACCTGAGGGGACGGGTAAGAAGAAGAAGAAAAACATTCACTGGTCATTCTGAAGGTCATTTCTGTCAGAAATTAGCAGTAAGGACTGTGAATCGATGAACAAATGGGTTGTATCATGTGTCATGAATATTTTGGGTAAACACTTTTTCTGCCCGGTAAATGTGATATCCCAATATTTATATCCAACTTAAAAATGCCCTGAGAGAAAGGAAAAAAAGTAAACCAATTGTAAGTTATTTGTGGGTTAAACGGTTAACATTATGGCTTATGGGACATAAAACGTAAATAGATAATGGACATAAAATGTCCACCAGATGTCGCTGAAGAGGTGAACTCTATATCTCATTAACAATCGTTATTGTTATTCAAGGGCACACTAATCTGTCCTGTTCAATCTGGCCCACATTTACTGACGTAGGTCTGTTTTTGTTGACATGTTTGCATAGATAAATGTTGTTTCCATAATGCCGGAAATAAAACCACTGATTAACCGGTCACATTACCGTAACCAAGCCAAGCTGGGTTTTGAAATTGATTAGTTGCCAATTGATGTACCCCTTTAAAATAGTGTAACTAGTGTACCTTCTTATGTCATACTAATGACAGATGAGTACATGTATGAAAAAAAGACAAACATAAAGACAAATCAAAAGGCTCTGAAACAACTATAAACAGCTACGAATGTAAGTATGCTGAAAGATTGAAAAGAGTCTGTTTTTAGGGGAGCGAGCATAACTAAAGCAATGTTGATGCAATGATGAGTGAATGGTGAGGATTAGTTGTCTCTATGCTAATCAAATCAAATTCATCAGATGAATTCAAAGACAGACAGTGTGTCACTGTTTTGTTCCATGTTGAATATCAGCAATGTATTCAGGTCTCGATAAGGAGGATTGATATAGTCCCCAATCATGACAACATGAAAAAAAAAAAATGGAAAATGAGAAATTAATGGCAGAAAACGGAAACCGGTCAGATGGTGCAAACAGGAACGGTTGAGTGGAAAACTTCTCTTAAGAGCCCCTCCCCAATCGAAAACAGGGATGAAGAGTGGAGACTGACGAGAGATAGCGACGCAACAATACACCAACAGGACCTTCAGGGGCCGCATGGCCGACAGCCAGAACCACCAGGCCAAAAGGAATGCCAGAACGGCTAAGTGGCACCTTCTACTGGTCAAAAACTCGCTCCCTGCCTCGCTACTCCTCTCCTACTCTCCCTCGAACACACCCTTTACCGCTCTCAAATCCAAACAAAGTTCCAGGTGCCCATCCTATTTTAATTATCAATGGGTCAGTAATAATATTGATTGTCCCTGTTCACTCGAGGTAACAACTGGTGTAACCGGGTGTTGGCAGTTGCCAGGAGGAGAATGAGAGACCGGGCCTGAGAACAACCCCCTGATAATCGAAACAGGAGCAGGCCTTAGTGGCTACGACATCACAAGGCCAGATGATAAAGCGACAAAGCTACATGCTAAACACCTAGCATGACGGTTCACCCTGTTCACCCGGGCTCCATCCTCTGGATTAATGTCAATCCAATACGCCTGACAGGCTTTCATATCCGAGGATGGAAAACAATCCGTGGCCTGAGTTGTAAGATAATGGTCAGGGAATGTCATTAAACTGCCTGAGCAGCAGAAGCTCATTGGCTGGGCCGGAGGCTTTCACTATCTCGGTGGTGCCACTCCAACTAGTCAACAAGTCAACCGGTCGGTCTTAGCACGATGAAGGATAAAAACAACAACAATTGAAGCTGCATTTCATCCACTGCTAGTTATTGGAATTTTCCTGTCTTGTCTCTTGAACTGAAAGATACCATTTAAATAAATATATATTAATTAGCAGCATCCGCAGTAGTAGCTTTTATTATTATATTAGTGTTTTTGAAGTGAGTCAATTATTAAGACCTCTGAATTAAAACATTAACATAGCTTCCCATTAATTGAAATACACACACCTCCTCTATAGTGATGAGTTTAGCCAGGTCATCTAGATGGTAGGCTTCTTTGATGATGCCTGGTCCATAATCCTGTTCCTCAGCCTGCTCCTCCTGCTGTAGCTGGGCTTCTTCCTCCTCCCATGGCTATGAGAACAGACCAATATCATATATACACCAGAAAACCCTCACAACAGGATTATACATTTATTATGGCTAGACAAAACATCACTGCATTGCACTGTAACAAAATGTTAAAAAGTGTTATTTTGCAGATTGAATATCATCAATGCAAGCATGCCTGCATATTTACAAATTGTATTTACTATTTACTCATTTTCAGCCAAGTTCGGGCCAAACCAATGTAGCCAGTAAGCAGGGTGTCCGTTTATTCAGGGCCTAACCTGGGAGTGAAGGCACAGCTGGGTCACCTCCCACTGGTTGTCCTCAGCAACGGCTTCTTGCTGCAACAGTGGCACAACCTCCTCTATCCCACTTAACTCTGTATCCTCGGGGACAACTTCTCCACCCTCCTCCTCCACCTCTCCTCCTCCCCCCTTATCCTCCATCTCCAGAGTATGTGCATCCTCTTGAGACTCCCATGATCCCCTCTGCTCCTGCTCCTCCTCCTGCTGCTCTCTGTCCTTCTCCGGTGTTGCCTCTCTCTCCACACCCTGGCTCTCTGCAGGTTTGGACCGGTCCATTTCTCCCTCGGTGGCGGGGGGGATCCCACTTCCTGATGTGATAGGTGGGGCTGTGTGAACTGCTCTCCCTCCCAGTCCATTGCTTGTTCCAGCGCTCTGCTCTCCATGTGTCAGCCGCACACCATCAAAATGATCCATTCCTGTAGAGGATGTGATTGGTTGCATCTTCCCTGAGAGGCGGGATTCTGTGTCTCTCTGCCCCACCTCCATCTCTCCTTTAGTCAAATGAGTCCAAAAAATAAACAAAAAAACAGTTACAATGCAACACAACACAACAGGAATGATGCAGATACAGGTGGGGAAGAAGAGAGGACATTCGAAAAGGAGAGAAAGAGGGGGAAGGGTCATGCAACATTGGAAATAAGGGCAAAATCCATCAATGGAGAATCAATAACAGTGATTGACTAAGAGACAGGGGAATGCCTGTCTCCCCAAGAGACAAGCAAATCATAAATATAAATAAACCAAGATGCTCTCAATCTGGTTAATCAGGGAAAACAATACCCTACAACCCAATGATGCGTCTCTCCTCACAAGTAAGCTACATCTGGGAGTGTGTGTGTGCTAGTGCATGAACATGCCACTGTGTGCAACATTAAGTCATGTATTCTTATTATTGCAGATGTAAATAGCATCCAGATCTAAGCCACTCTAATCACTCATTATCTTAACGGCCATGCTGTAAAGACAACCGTCTAGTCTTTGATTCTATTAAACAGTGTCATTCAGTGCCACCCTGCTGTTTCTCAATTATCCTCATGGGACCATGAAGTCATAAAGTGACAGCAAAGGATGTAGCTCACTTGCAGATATATTTTTTTTTAACCAAGCTTCAATCACCCCATATTTCCTGTCGGGGATCAATAAAGTATTCTTATCGCATCTTCTTCAACTCAAGTATGTTATTTGTGTTGCAAAAACGACACCACATTTAAGCTCCCGACATTAGCTAGACATCTTTATAGTCAGTAACATGAAACGATGGACCCCACTACATGGGTGCCAGGTCTAACTGGAGAAGGGATATTTTTGTTTAAGATTCAGGCGTTCCCTGCAAATAAACACCTCTAGAATATTAATTACTGAATCCACACACACACACACACACACACACACACACACACACACACACACACACACACACACACACACACACACACA
>JAOPJL010000034.1:18661546-18676867 GCA_027123545.1 Trisopterus esmarkii | reverse complement strand
ACACACACACACACACACACACACACACACACACACACACACACACACACACACACACACACACACACACAGACCCTCCCCCCCACACACACTCACACACACTCACACACACCCACACACACATAGGAATAATTAGTAAGGTTTCCATATGGACGTGGCTGACGGGTTCGTTCTATCATCAAAGAAAGATTGATTGATACTGACGTTCCTTTGGATATAGTGAAACAGGACAACCGGGGATGAAAACATTTTTTTCTTATAGCTTATGTCATTTTTGACCTTTAATGTTGACCTTTAAATCATTTAGAATCTACAGGGTCCATTATAACAAGAAGCTGGCTGGCTGTAAGGATTTGTCCTTTCAATAGAGTAATAAAGATGCGTAAGTCATCTCAGATGTGATTACCAATGTCTTCAACGATCACTTCAACTGCACCTTTACAGCAATAATATGTTTTAAACCCATTGATCAACAGCGCCATCAAGCGGTAAATACAATGCACAGCACAACACAACAGAAACGCACGGATTTTATCACTTGTATTCAAGTTTTAGATCTTTCGAAGACAACATGATACAAAAACATCTGAACAAAAACATCCTTGGCGGAGGTAATAATCTCAAGGTCACACGAAATAAACTGTGTGTTCTTTTTTCTTTTCTTTTTTTTACTTATTTCGGAGTTGAAGGGAAAAGTAGGCCTAAAGTGAAGTGGCTTTAATGTGTTCCACTCCCAGCAGAAAGACAGTATAGGTAGGCTACGTCTGTCGTTATTCTTAAATCAGTTCCTCTTATCCATAACACTTTATTCAATTCAAAAGTGTGTGTCAAGATGGATGTCTCTACTGCAAACCAAAACAAACTGCGGGTAGAAATAAAGCACCCTGACCTGAACATGGCCTGACCTGAAATATATAAAGAAAAATAGTAAATATATCTTAAGTTACTTGATAGTCTAGTCTAGTGTGTTTCACTTCCAGCACAAATGTGTGCACAAAATGTCACATTTGTCTCCCCTTCGCTCCAAATAAATTTCATTTTAACTGCTGATGATTAAGATGCTTTAAGAGTAAGATACATAATTCTAAGCTGCTTCATTTTAAGCATCTTATAATTAAGCAGTCTAGAATGTAAGATGATTAAATGTTACACTGCTTAAATATTTGTTTTAATTTGACTTAAAATTAATTCAGAAAACAACTGCTTACATTTAAGATGCTTCACGGTAAGCTTAAGAGGAATACAACTGGCCACAGTTACTTAGATACATTTGACAGTGCTTAATTCTTTATATTTATCTAACTGAGGTTCTCAAATACCATGAAATGGCCAGACCATTTCACAAATATGTGTTGCATATGCATATGCCAATAAAACATGAGCTCATAGATTCATCTGGTTCCCAGGCTAGCTTTCAACAACAGAAACCTTAACATTTTCTTTTTCTGCATGGCTATGGTGCTCAATATAAAAATATCTTAAATTTTCATCAGGTGAAACATTTATTTTGCTATGAAGCTGTTTTTACAATATGCCTCCAAGGACATCCCTAGAAAACTACAATCCAGTTTTTTTAAGGGGTTTAACTTAGTCTAGTGTGAGAGCAGGGAGGATAGATTCCGCTCTGTTTTTGGGCATCATTCAGGCTGAATACTCTCCCAGGTCCCTGATGATCCTCTAGACTAGTAGCCAGGACTGTGCAGCCCAGATTACTACCAGATGTTGCCCTGAACAGCAGTACAGCAGCAACCCTACATGTGTTACTGCCGCTGTAATGCTGATGCTATCCTACTGTGATTAACATGAATAATGCATTTTGCAGCACTCTTCTACCTCGTTCACATGAGGGCATAGACTCTGAAAAAAGCATATATTCTGGTTTTAATTTAGTCCAAAGATGGTAGAAAAGTACATTGTGTTGGTGGTAAACTGACCTGTTTACATCAATTAATCAATAAGTGAATTGATCAGTTGGCCATTTAATGAATCACTAACTGCTACAACAAGGGGTGGGAAATCAAACCAAAGAATGAGCTTTTGGATCGAGATGGACTAGTTTATTTGACCAATGTGAATTTACATTGGCCCATGAGGAGGAGGGGTGAGGCTCTCCGATGTGGACGTGGCTTAATGATGAGCCAGGAAGTGACATCATGCTGGTCGAGAGGTAAGCCCATTGATGGATTCCACAGGTACTCTCTCTGTCTCTCTCTCTTCCTCTGGGTGGCGAGACAAACTATCCGGCTGCGACTAATGGACAAACTTTGTCAAACACGCACTCCATCTCAAATTACATATAAGTTTCCACCTTGATAAGAATAACACTTTCCCTTAAGCATGTGGAAGTGAACTGTATTATAACCCTATCACAAACATCTGTTTGGAATCTAAAACAGATGAAGAGATAAAAATAGTTGATCTGCGATTGCATATTGTTTTTCAAAGACACCTTTCACTCCTTTGACTCTATCAAAGGAGCTATCCAGACTGGGAAAAAGTGCAAAGTTGCTCCTCTGATGTTGTTTAGTCACGTCTGGAGCAAGTTCCGCCATGGCATCAAACCAACCCGTCTCCTCTGTTACCGTCTTCAAACCCAAGTCAACTCCTTGGGAACTTGGGAACTTCAATAGATTTAGTGGTCTCTTTGTAAAATTTGATTCGCTGCAATCCTGTGTCTGAGGATCTTCCTATTGATTTTCCATGTGAAGTCTGTTGAAACAGACTATTTGATACCCACCAGTGGCCCCACTGCTATCCAAAAAAGTCCAATGCAATATTTTTTACATATAAGACAATCACGATGATACTATAAAGGGGAAATAGCCTATCATAACAAAAAATAATACAATAACAGTGCCAGCACTGCTACAATTTTATTCTGTGTTAATCTTTTTTTTTGTAACACAGCATCAAACCCGATGGAGCAAAAGAAAACCTGAATCGACGTTCAAGAGCATGAACGGTGAGGGCATTTTGTTTCTTCTCTCCTTGTGCGTTGAAGTCCAACGTCAGCCATTTCCCTGGACCCTATCACACCTCTGGCTAAAGCCCAAGATGGATGCCCGTGTGAAGCATGGATCATCTGTCTTCCAGGTTGGCCTCACATGTTTCTCATCTAGACCTTCGCCATCCAGCCCTCTAACTCCCCCAGAGGAGGTGCCAAACCAAAGCCTCTCCTTGTGCTGTGGAAATCACCGTCCCCCCCCGCCTTCACAGAAAGTCCCCTAGGGTGGATTCAGGCAGGCACGGCTTGATGGTTTTAATGTGTGAAGGCAGATTTCCCAGCGGGAGAGATGCATTAAAAGCCACTCATGAGGCTGAGGGGTGTCAGCTGGGAGGTTGGAAGTCAAGACCCACGGCGAGGGTGTGTCTTAGCTACTTCAAAGATCAGTTTTGATTTTTGAGATTTAGGAGTTCTTAATGTGTTCGGAAAAACTCACTACAATATGAACATCTGACATATTCAAGAAATGCAAGGATATTGTAATAATGAGAAAACTCCAATCTATATATATAAAATAAGTAAAGTTTCTCAGCCTCATTTGTAAATTGCTAAATAGAGAATAGAATACATGCTAAATGTATGTATTTCTCACAAAGTTGCTCCACTTATACTACAAAGTTCAACACAGCATGCATGAGCTGGAATGAAAAAGACTGCTGTGTTTTTCTGTGCTTAACTTTTTTCACTTTTACTTGTGACATTTAAAAAAACATAGTAACATAGAGGAGCCTAAATCAGCCTGGTTCTGGTCTTCTTTCCCAGCCTTGGATCTTAGTGGTGTGACAGCAGCCAGTGTAGGAAGTGCTCTCCCTCGCCGTTCGCCTACGAGGGCCCCTAACGACAGTAGCAGAGGCCTCTGTGCATACCTTCACTGGTGTACTCATTACAGTCGTCGTCCCCCCCCGGCGCCCTCAACATAACCTCAGGGCCAACCCTGGCCCTTTCACGGCCCTGTGGTGGGCCCCCACCGCCGGGCCCCCAGAGCTGGGCTCTCAGGCCACACAGCAGGCTGAATAAGGGCCCTCTTACCGTTGTGGTTTCACAAGCACCAAAATGGAGGAGAAATATGTAGTCATTTAGTAGTAGTCACTTTAGGCCAACTTTACAGTTGATTTATGAGGAAATGATCCCTCTAAACCATGGCCTGGACATGGGGGGTCAACGCAGAACGCAGTTGAATGGGAGTTAAACCCCCTAGTCACTACTAAACTATCCATCCCCAGAGGATGTAAACCAATCATCATCCTATAGATTCCTTCGGTTGAGTTATGGTGAATTAACTCAAATAAGTCGGTTAACAATCGAGTCATATTTTGGACGGAAGGCTTGTCATAACCACTGTTTTGGTCTGAGTCATCACGCTTGCCCGAAAGTTCCCATAATTTCCACTCAGAATCCCAAGGAGTGAATGCTTTTTCCCACTTGGAAGATGGTCGTTACGGTTGGTCCCATAGGGCTTCACCTCTGAACCCAGCACAACCTCTGGTCCATCTCTGGTCCATCTCTGGTCCATCTATGATCTTAATCACAACCCATTACCCATTATTTAGACTAATGTCTTTACAGGACAAGAGATGTCACAGATAAAAAAAATATTACATTTGTGGGTAACGTCTTCATATTTCGTAATACATTACATAATATTGATTACATTAATGGATACATTCGACAATTATTTTCACCATATTGCCGTCATTTTGTTAAACGATTCACTGTTCATATTAACACTTATGCCCAACGATATTGCAATGAAGATGTGTATCCTTTTAAAGTGTCCCAAAACACTCACTGTCCTTTGTACAAGATGGAAACGTGTCCTTATTTGGGCCACCTTTCTGGGAGCTATTTACCAACCGATGAGCCAAACCAAACACTAGCTGTTTCCCTCGGTTGCCCAGAGACAAAACGTGAGGTGTTTTTCCTCGCGTGGTCTCTGCCTCTGTTTCCTCCTCCGTCTTGTTTCATAAAGACGTGAAGACCCATAAAAGACTACCAGTTCTCATTAGACCTTCACATTTAAAATGGCTTGTAAAGTCTTCCTTTGGTAAAAAGCACTTATGCGCTGCGAGCTGTATCACACAGTGCTGACCAGCAGACAGTTTGGTCTGTGGTCAACACCAAGTACAAACAGCAAGCCCCATGGCAGGGTTTCCTGTCTGCTTCTTATATGTGACAATCTGGGTGGAGATTCTCATTTAACATCTTGCGGTTTCTTTGTACAGTTTTACAATAAATTATATATTTTTTCCGGTTTGGGGTTGATACAGCCACAGGTGATCAATGTGCACCCAGATTACTGTTATCATCCGAAATCCTGTTATAAAAGCCATGTCTGGACATATGTTTCCCAGATAAACCTTGTTCTAAATGACTCCAAATGCTTTAAAGTCCAGCTGGAAGTGTTTGGCTGGAGAAATGGCCTGCAAATTGCTGAACTACATCCTGATGTCCCCTTTACTGAACATGTCCCGCCAAGTCCGCTACCGGCTGCCGAGGAAACAGTAATCGGTGGAAAATGAACATGATGTAATGGTTGGATTAGTGGAAAACAAGGTTCTGTAAATTCGTACAGTAAACTTCTCTATAGAACATTGAACAGCATTTTATAGCCTTGATCTATATTTATATTATATTGCACGAGTCCAACACTTAACCTCCATCATTAAAATGTATTTCATTCTGTACATTTGGTGAAACTGTTCAGAAAAATGTGTTTTCCACACTAGCATTGCTTAACAAGTAGCATTAATTATTGCTACAAAAATATGGTCCCGAATTGATGATAACATTTGCGTATTTCATTTATGCATTACAGTTTGGATTACAATTATCGATTACAATACGGATTACATCAGAGAATAACATTTAAGGATTACATAAACAGATTCAACTTCGGATAACATTTATGGATTACGTTTATCTTAATATGTTAATATGTATTTATATATATTATATATCTTATAAATCCGTTTTTTATAGTATCAATATTATATTAGTATAATTTCAATAAGACACCATTAACCACCTAAACACCTCCTATCCATCACTAGAAGGTGTATTCCTTCTCAATGTTCCTTCCAGGTAAGGTTGATCATGCCCACCCTCCTGAGTTGAACCATTAGAATGTTCTGATTGGCTTAAACAACAGGTGAGTGTTGCTGATACCTCAGCCTTTCAAGTGTGATCTTACAAGCAACAGATTTAAGCACATGCTTGAGGTGGAACAAAAACGAATAGCACACATCGAATTTGGGTTGCTAAAAACATTGACAGACGTGACAGCTGTGATTCTGTTTTCCTATACAGTATTAATCTTCAAAGAACCCGTATCGCTGTTTAATTGATGACCCACAAGATTGTGTTGCAATTGACATATTGTTTTGTTATTGTTCCTGTATATATATATTTGACATACATTTCAACTCATAAAGGTAACATTGAAAAGCTCAACACACTATTACATATATCTCTATATATTGAATTGCGACCCCCTGTATTATGGATTATGGACTGTGGATGGATCATTCCTGCCAATCCACAGCCCTAGATACAATTCCTAATGTTAAAATGTATAAGATAAAAGGGTATGCTTTAGAAACTTTGCATCTGTGTTCTTTTCTCAGTTGGGGGGGGGTGAGATAGGGGGTGAGAGGGAACAGAAAAGGTGGTGGGTTGATACCAAACATGCTGTGGTTTGCGGAATGAGTGGGGGGGCAAGTATAAGAGTGCGGGCGTAGGGGGCTGTCGGACTTTAGTATAGGAAGGAGGAGAGGGTGGGGTCTGTCACGCAAGAATTGAGAAAGAGAAATTCAGAGAGAGAGGGAAAGAGTTCTCAGGATCTCAAACCGCACAACTCGTCACACCAGAGAGAGGTAAGAGATCCTGACATTGTTTCTGTCCATATATATCCTTTTCATAGTGATTGGGAAGTGTGTTATTGGGTTGTAAAACCAGCCGTCTGTTTCCAATGTCACAGGAAATGTGCTTTGGGACAAGATGTTTTGAGTGATAGACCTCATCGCACATGATCTTATTCTCATCACATCCAAGGACTCTCTGTGACATTTAGAGGAACAATAAAATCATTTCAAACTATTTAAAGAATTCATATGAAGCATTTTAATGAGCATTTAAGTAATATATATTTTTGAAGATATATACTTTGAAGATACAAACTAAAAATGTACAGGGTGTTATATAGATCGCCTGATTCTGGTATTCTATGAAGCTGTGATTGTTCACGCTGGAGCTCTACTTTGCTTGTGTTGACATTAGACAACCTGGTGTTACTTGTATTGGGGATGCAGAGAGACTTTAGTGCTCCCCTGGTGCTGGCCTGATTGCTTATCCAGATGTGTAACCTGAGTGGGTTCTGTGCGTGTCCATAACAGTCTGCAGCTCAACGTGGTTCTGCTGCTCTATCAAACTTATCTGGGGAAAATGTGAGGGATTATCACTCTATTTCCTCTAAGTTCAGCCAGTAAGACGATTGTGCTCAAACCCGTCTTGTTATCGTTAGTCAGCCTGGTACAGAAAATTGTAGGGCTAATTATCCTATACAAAGATTTTAGGTACAACTATGTGGTATAACAGTTCATGCCTTTTATATTTGTACTTTTATCAGAGTGATCTCCAAACTAACCAAAGTAATGGGTCTTTTGTCAATATGGCCCAAAACGCCCCCAAAATTACAGTTTAATGGTCTAGCACCGCCTATCAACTGGCCAAAGAAATATGAAGATGTCACATATTTCGCGTTGTTTGTCGAGTGACCTTCCCTGGATCACTCAAAAAATCTATGTTTTATTAATTAATTAATTTAATTATACCAATGTGTCATGATTATCTTGTTAACAAAATGTATTTATAAAATGAATCTTTGCAATGGATTTCTATAGGCGGATGCAAAGCAAACATAAATATCCGTTGTACCCCACAAAAACACGTCATTGTAATCCGTCCCACAGAAGAATAAATGTCTTTACGTTACATGAAATAACACTTAACACAACAGCTCAGAAGACTACCCAACGAAGCAAATACCTTGATTCAAACAACGTTGAAGCTGCTTGGTTTCATGGCTAGCATCGTCCATATGAATCACTGTGGCAACGATAGAAAACGTTGCATAGACTAACAAACTAAACATCATATACATTCCCTGACTGAAGATTATGAAAATAAATTCATTCATTCATTGGTTCAATTGGTAGAAATTTTATCAAAACTCCTTTTAATGCTGAATCTATCTCAAAATGTTCAATTTTCCACCGAGAATATAACGGATGTCATCCCTTTCGTTCTGGCAGTATGATAGTATCGTATTTGAGCATTGCTGCTGTGGATCTCGGCAGTTTGTTGTCGGTATGTGATCTCTGCTTTCATCTTTCATCAACAGTGTGGCAGACAACACTATCTTTAGAGTCCCTGGTGTGACACGGTTCTACCCAGAGGTGAAAGGTCAGAGGTCGCTACGAGCTACAAAGTGTCAGAATGTCCATGTGGCCCCTCCTTCTTGTCCTTGGCGCCATGGCGACCACCTCTCGAGGTTTGGCTCTCAAGTTTCTCTTCATCACAGGCATATTTCACAAACACACAGTACAGAGGCAAATACTGACACAAAACAGACACACAAAATATACACATTGGCACACACACCATATAAGACACTCAAATAAACAGCCCACACGCACACAGACACACACCTACAGAAAACACACACATAGACACACAGATGCAAAATGTACAGACACACAAACACAGTAATACGAACAGTACAGACACACATAGTCACAAAGTCAGATTGCAGAGTAAATCTGGACTCACTGAACTTTGTAATCCTGAAGGAAAAGCAACAATGCTCTGGTATAATTCAATCATAACATGTTGGGAAAGAAAATATTGCTGCCATTGCCAAGCTGTGTTTGAGTCCTCATTTAGGCCTAACGTTACTCTGACTGCCTTAAATACACATAGCTTTAGGTTCCAATACGTCTATTAGTATTTTCTCCATTTTCCCAGGACAATTTCGACCACTGGTGTGTTGTTGCTTCATAGAACCAACGATAAAAGTATGTCAGTTAAACACAACTTAAACAATATAAGGGAGTACTCTTAATGATACAGCTTTTGTGTATCTGTGTGTGTATTGCGTTTAGGATCACGGAGGAATGACCATTCAGAAGGTATGATCACGTTTCTTATCTAAAATGAAAACGGAAAAAGTGCATGTAGAATCAGATTGGTGCAGTCCAATTCCCTGAACAGCCCCGTGCAGAGATGAGCAGCTTCTAAACCAATCTCCTGGCTTGTCTCATCCTCATACCTTCAGCCAACCATGAGTGGACCACCTGGTTCAACGTGGACCATCCCGGGGGCCGTGGAGACTACGAGCAGCTGGAGGCCATCCGCTTCTACTACCGCTCCAGGGTGTGTCCCGTCCCTCGGGCCCTGGAGGCCCGGACCACAGACTGGGTCCCGGCCCGCGACACAGGGGAGACGGTCCACGCCGACCCCACTGTGGGGTTCTGGTGCCTCAACGAAGAGCAAGGCCCAGGGAGAAACTGCTCCAACTACTCCGTCCGCTTTCTCTGCCCAAAAGGTGGGTGTGACCAGTGGTCCACGCTGCCTGGATGAGTTCATTTAGGGCAGGATGTTGTAGCGGGTAAGGGGGTTCCACTCCCAGAAAAATAAAACAAAGTCAATAGTAGTCGTTATACAATAATTGTGATGTAATGCAAAACCGCTATTCCAAACATATATTAATAGCCATGCTTGTATCTATCTAGATTATAGTGAAATCCTGCAGGGAGTCTGGGGTCCCTGGTCTATCTGGAACGGGTGCCCTGCCATGTGCGGCAGGGTTGGGGTACAGGTGCGCTCTCGGAGCTGCCAGTCCCAGACTCTGTCCTGCAGCGGCCCCAAAGTGGAGGGAAGGTCCTGCGACGGCCCTGAATGCCCCAGGGCGGGTAAGCTGGGCTTCCTACAGGTATCCTTGTACATTATATCGTTGGCTGTTCGTTATTGACTTTATTATTGCTACTCTGTAGACTGCCATCTGCATTGCATGATGGGAAAGGTGAACGCTGAGTGCGATGCGTGCACGTGCGAGGGGCACGTCCTGCTGGGCTCAGTCCGTGGGGCGGGAGGACTCATCGCGGAAGGCGCAACCATCGTACGCTTGGGAAAACTCCTAGTGCTCACCGACCACAACGGACACTTCCGGATCCCCGGTGTCTGTCCCGATGGGAACACCACGCTGACGATCAGCGCCCAGAACCACTCCCCACTGGACGTGTTGGTGCCGCTCAGCAGTGAGCCCACCACAGTGCTCAGCGTCCGGCTGGAGAGGACAGGTAACTGGAGCGGGAGCTTTGAGTGTCAACACAGCATCCACATTTATTTGTCTGGTCATCAAACGTTTTTTGGGCCAGCCCATACTAGTTTTTATTTAAACTAACAGATCCATTTACAAATTGCTGTAAAAAATGACACCAGACCTTACCTCTAGAATTACCTGATCCTGGTCTTTTAAATAGAAAAGCTAGTCAATCAATATACTTTATCAGAATTGTTTGAGGCGTTCATCAAAGCTAGTAAAGTCCATAACTAGATCTGGTCACCACGAGTCCTGTCCCATATCAATCACTTGCTCGTACATCCATGGTGATGAGGTATATTGTCTTTTTTCATTTCTCAAAGAGAAGCTTCATGTGCTGACGAACCCTGAGAGCAAAGCCAGGCGAGAGGGTCACTCTGCTGTGTTTTGCTGCCAAGTGTCCGGAACTCCAAAGCCAGAGCAGTTCCAGTGGTAAGCAATCCCCAAAATAGTCAACTTAAGACTGATTTGAATATATTTTAAGTCCTACCACTGACTTAATATGAGAAACATACTTTGGTTAAAACCTTTAGAGTAAATACTGAATACACATTTATTGTGTATTTAGTTGTTTTTGCTGTTTTTGTCTAATCGTTTGGTATAGAGTAAGTTAGCAAATTTGGGTTGCAACTTTTCGGTTTGGTTCAACTTCTTTCCTTGGGATCCACCAGGTTCCACAACAATACTCTCCTTGAGCGACGGTCTGACAGCACGTTGGTCCTGAAAGACCTACGTCCCCCACAGTCTGGAGAATACTACTGCAGAGCCAGCAGCCCAGCCGGCACCATAAAGACCAAACCAGCCCTCCTCACCGTACTAGGTACTGGACAACCCAACCAGAGTACTCTAAGGAGGCTAGCATAGCCATCCACATTGTGAAACTAAAAACTACATCCAAAAAATAATAATCATGGAAAAGTGTGAATGCTGTAAATGACACATGAATATAATACAGTTCATCCACAGTTCCCAAAGCAATAGGCCAAACCTGAGATTTGAAAGACATAGAATAGGGTTGATGGAAAACACTTAAAGACCATTGTCCTCATTTGTGAAGAATCTGGTCCTCATTCTTTTTTATCTGCCTCTGTCCTGCAGCTAAAGATCAGCCCTCCTGTAACCCCACACCTGAGCCGCACCTCATTCGCCTGCCCCATGACTGCCCCCAGAACTCCAGCGATGACCTTTACTATGACGTGGGCAAATGTCCCACTGCCACCTGTGCCGGCCAGCTGGACAACGCCAGCCGCTGTAAAGACAACGTTGCATTCTGCTGTGGCGTGGCGAAGATGGCGAAGCGAGAAATATCGTGCCAGGGCTACCAACTTCCCACAATGGTGGTGACGGCGTGCGGCTGCCAGAAGTGCGTGGAGACCAAGGCTGTCGTTCACGGGCGAGCCGTCGCGGCAGATACCGGGGAGCCGATGAGGTTTGGCCACATCTTCATGAATGGAGAGCGAGTTAGTCGCACGGGGTACAAAGGCACCTTTTCCGTCCAGGTGCCCCTCGATACAGCCAGGCTGGTCCTGACCTTTGTGGACAACATGCAGAAGTTTGTCAACACCACGAAGGTGCTGCCGTTTAATACCAGGGGGGGTGCCATCTACCACGAAATCAAACTGCTCCGGAAGAAAGAGCCTGTCACCATCAGCTCCACAGAGACCAACACTCTAGAGCTTGGAGAGGCAGAGGGCCAGGATCCGATGGTCCAGCTTGAGATCCCTCCTCACTCATTCTACAAGCAGAATGGAGAGGTGTTTGTGGGAAACGTCAAGGCTAGTGTAACCTTTCTCGACCCTAGAGATGTTTCTACAGCGGCAGCAGCGCAGAGCGACCTCAACTTTGTGGGAGAAGCTGGCGACACCCTTCCACTGAGAACATATGGGATGTTCTCCGTCGACTTCAGTAGTGAGCAGGGAGGGGAGCCTCTGAACGCAGGTGAGGTCAAGGTGTTCCTGGACTCCACTCAGGTGAAGATGCCCGAGCATCTCAACACCATGAAGCTCTGGTCGCTGAATCCTGAGACAGCTTTGTGGGAGGAGGAGGGCCGCCTGCAGATGGAGAAGAAAAGAAGAGGGAAGAGAGAGGAGAGAACCTTCTTGATTGGCAACATGGAGATCAGGGAAAGACGTCTGTTCAACCTTGATGTGCCCGAGAACCGCAGGTGCTACGTAAAGGTCAGGAGCTTCCGCAGCGAGCGCTTTATGCCCAGTGAACAGGTGGAGGGGGTCGTTATCAGTCTGATCAACATGGAGCCCACCCCTGGATTCTCCACCAACCCTCGCGCCTGGGGGCGGTTCGACAGCGCCATCACGGGTTCCAACGGTGCGTGCCTTCCTGCTTTCTGTGACGATCAGAGGGCTGACGCATATTCTGCCTACGTCATGGCCAACCTGGGAGGGGAGGAGCTGGAGGCTGTGAACTCCTCACCAAAATTAAATCCCAACCTCATCGGGGTCCCCCAACCCTTCCTGGGAAAACTGAACTACCGCCGAACGGACCATGAGGACACCAGGTTGAAGAAGACAGCATTCAGCATTAATGTGGCAAAACCAAACTCCAACACCCCAGAGGAGTCCAACGGACCAATCTACCCGTTTGAGCGTTTGAAGGATTGTGAGGAAGCGCCCTTCAGCGCACCCCACTTCCGTTTCTCCAGAGTGGAAGGGGACCGCTACGACTACAACACGGTGCCCTTCAACGAGGACGACCCAATGAGTTGGACGGAGGATTACCTGAGCTGGTGGCCTAAACCCATGGAGTACAGAGCCTGCTACATCAAGGTTAAACTCAGCAGTCCCCACGAGCTCAATGTACGCTCGCGCAACATGGGCGGCACCCATCCCAGGACAGGGGGCCAGCTGTACGGTCTCAGGGACACCCGCAGCATCCGTGACATGGACCTGAACAACGTGTCCTCTGTGTGTCTGGAGTTCAAATGCAGCGGCATGCTGTACGATCAGGAGCGCGTCGACCGCACACTGGTCAAGGTGATTCCCCAGGGCAGCTGTAAACGAGTCAACGTCAACACCATTCTCCAGGAGTACCTGGTGAACCATCTGCCCCTGGCAGTCAACAATGACACCAATGAGTTCACAATGCTGGCCCCCCTGGATTCCCTTGGCCACAACTACGGCATTTACACCGTGACGGATCAAGACCCACGCACCGCCAAAGAGATCGCCCTGGGCCGCTGCTTCGACGGGACCTCTGACGGCACATCCCGCGTCATGAAGAGCAATGAGGGGGTAGCACTCACATTCACCTGCGGAGACCACGATGCGACACAACAGAGCGTGTTCCAGAACTCCCAGAGTTCATCTGGCCAATCTGGGGCAAGCGCGGGTGGGCGAGGAGACAGCCGGCCGAGTCGCCGCCGGCAGAGAGAGGGCGGGGCCAATGCACCGCGTGGCAACCGAAAACGCACCACTAGGGATCCAGCTGGAAGACGCACACAATCTAGACGAGAAACCATAGCGTAGGTCTCTTATTAGGTCATTAGTGATCAGTGTTGATTGTGAAGCATTTTTAAAATATTATTTCAATTCACTTTTATTATGGTAATCTTTGGCTTAAATTCAAACATGTTTCAGGTTGTTTTTTTGGCAGGGGAATGGTTAAAGAAAATAGATTTCCCGATAAATGTTAACCTTTAACCATGTTAAATATTTACTTGAAATTGTAAATATAATATTTATTGTAATTTCCATGTTAATTCAGTTGGATACAATTTTAATAAATTGTTAACCAGTTTCACCTCTCAACTCGTATTAAACAGCTACATAACGAATGTCAGGAGGATTTTTTAATTTGATAATTTGTATGTATTAAGATTGAAAACAAGAATATATAGTGATGAATAATTATACACAGAAATGTTGATAAGCATTTTATGATTCAATTATTTTTTTCACATGGTAATGCAAATAAATTTCCCATTTTACTGGACAAAATATTTGAAGGGTCCTGATCCAAAAGTACTTCCACAGGTAAGGGTCACAGTATTAACAAGGTCGGGAACCCGTCATCTAGATCCACTACTAGACAGTTCTCTCAAAACAGAAACTGCAAAAACCGAGGTTTGTTTTCTACCAGTGATTTATTAAATTAAATGCATATAAAAGAGTGCTGCTATGATGGGACTTGTCAAGGATACTGGTCAGTCAGTAGAAAGTCAAGCCCCTGGGACCAGGTTGTATGTAGAGAGAAGTTAGCCAGGCCACGCTCCTCAACACACTTGATACAAGCCTGCAGAAGCAATGATCAGGAGACCAGCAGCGGGCAAGTCAAACCACTTGACGTATCCAAACTCTGCATTAGTAGAAATCAAATTAGTAAGTCATACTTTTTGTCATGCACAAAAAAAATACCTATAATGCAATTTATCTTTTGCTTTTCAATTCATAAAGGAAAAATTCCAGAGAATGGCAGAGAGGATGTTTATTACCCTAGGCCATCCATATTTGCTTCAAATACAATGGGTGTTAGGACTGTCCACATGTAGCGCGCCAGTCTGAATGCATGAACACAGCAACTCCTTGAGGACTACAATTAATCAGTACCAAATAACTTGTGTATTTGGCAACCAGAGTCATAGATACTATAGTTTCCTGTGAGGCAAATTAAGAAGAGACCTTTAGTATATACAGACATTCTGGGTAAAGACGTTTGCATATAATCACATGTGTTTCTATGTCCTTATTTAGAACTGCAATACTTTATCTGCCACTTTGAAATGAGCCACACCTCTCAAATCTTAGCAAAAAAACATTGAGCTGGAGTTAACAGAGCCCAGCAGTTCAAATGTACTTTCCCTTGCATCTGGGTCACCCGGCGGATACTGGAGCTTTAGGCCACACAAAAGGCAAATCCATACGCCCATATCATATACAACGGTTGTGTGCGACGGTAGACGCTCCCCGGTGAAGTCCCTCTGGTC
>JAOPJL010000034.1:18645250-18661446 GCA_027123545.1 Trisopterus esmarkii | reverse complement strand
CACACACACACACACACACACACACACACACACACACACACACACACACACACACACACACACACACGCACACAGACTCAAACCACCTTTCCTCAGGTTTCCCGTTTCACTACAGTCAGCCTAGAGACGCTAATCAGGTGAAGTTTGTCGCTAGAAAAACATGCGGCAAGATTTGATTGACAGCGCGACCTTTGGGGGGCGGCGCCCCGCGGCGGGGGGGGGGGGGCCGGGGAGGGGTCGGTGGTGCGCTGGTGAGGGAGCCAGTGTCACATGAAGTCCTCGTAGTCCTGGGCGTAACCACCGTCAAACGCTGTATAGTCCAGATCGTCGCGCATCTTGCCCTTCAGCCCGCCGCCGGGCTGCCCGCCCTTCTTTTTCTTCTTGGCTTTGTTTTGCTGTGAACGCAGAGCGCCGCACGCCATTTAGAATGCACCACAGATTCAAACCGGTCAACACTTGAACACCCCACCACAACAGCAGCCCCTTTCTAGAGATGAAGGGGGGGGGGGGTCATATCACCATTGACTTTCAAGTCAATGGTGACATGACCCGGGTAACGATTGGATACTAGGTATTGATGACATAATGAAGCTGTATATATAACTCAATAATCATATTGCAACCCATATAATCCCATTTAGGCTCGACGGAGGAGGGAATAGCCATACCTTAAATGCAGAAGAGGGTTGCAAACTGGTGACCAATTCCTGCTTCATGCTACATTTTACTAAACAAAATTGTTTAAGTGACCCATAAAAGTCTGTCAGTGATCATCAGACCTACTATATGAAGCAGTGCTAACAATACCAAATATGAAGTTGCATCCATTCAAATATGTATTTTTGGTAAATTGTGTTATATGATCGTCATAGTTATTTATGCCTTTTTATCACTGCGACTGAAATAAAATTTAAAGAAAAGGTGTTTGGATTCCAGCCAAAAACAGGAGGTTCACTCACTCTTTAAGTTGACAGGCTAACCTTATCAACCGCATAATTACTTCTAAGGTTGAGCAGCAGTTGAGTCATGATCCGCCCTACTATGCATTTTATTGGCTACTGCCCATTGATAACTTGGATGAGCCGTAGACCGCCCCTCCCATGGGGAGGATACCATATTTATCACTTTGACACAGCTTTTGTAATATTCCAAATCATTAGTCAAACCCCATATGCTCATTAAATGGTGCTGTAGACTCACAGCACCATCTGCTGGATAAAGACAAACTCACAAAAATGGTATTTCCCCAGAATGAAAATAAAAGAAGAATTGGTAACTCACTTTTTCTTGTTTCTGCTTTTCACTAAGTAGGACTGTAAGGGCATTACTGATTTTCTTTAAGTCCTCTATTTCCACTGTAAGACAGAAAGTGTTGCTTAGTACAAAGCTTGCAGGGGGAAACCACAACATTTAAACTATAGTGAAAGTAGGTTTCTAGTATCACTAGATATAACATACAAATAAATTGATAGTGGTAAAGACTGAAACTTACATGAAATACAGAGTTCCCGAAACAAGGAATCCAAAAAATTGGAATAATGCACAGACTTCTCAAACTGGCATATTTTTTCTTTGAGCAACTTCCCAAACTCTACGAAGTCTTCTTTAGAAGACGGGCACATGGCGTCGATACCTGCCACGTTGATTGCCGTATTGCTGATACCTGAAAAAGACAAAGTACATTTTAGGACTCAAAACAAAAAGGCAAAAAAAATCTCCATCTTCATATACTGTGTTCTAAAAACACCTGGAGTGATTAAAACCAGGAACAAAAGACGTTTGCAGAATCATTTTATTGACATTTATTTAAAGTTCAGTATGCTTGTTAATATTAATGATTTATGTAGTATTTAGGACTATGCTACTTTTTCCTTTAATGTCAGGGAATTTTATTTTTTCGATTTTAAATGAAACGAAAAATGAGCTAATAAAGGCAATGACCGTACATACCAAAAGCATCTTTAGCTAGCTCCAGGTCAGCGGCCTCTTGTAGCTTCTGAACCCTTAGCTTCTCCAGTTGCTGCTCCTCTGGCGTTAGCTCCTCTTGCTTTAAACACAGTCACACAAACAGAAAGCTAACCCTAACTGCTGGATAGATAAAAAATAAATGCAATACTTTTCTTCATAACTTTTCTTAAATAGCTTTTCAGCGGAAAGGAAAATACATTGATAGTTCAATATTTTATTTGTCAATTCAAAAAATAATTTTGAATGCTAAAAGTATTAGCTCGGTACCAGCTGAGACCCAGATGTCTAAAATGGGAGTTGGTATCAGACATGAAAAAGTGGTATTGGTGTAACTCCTGGGGAAAAAAAATGGAAACTGCGGAAAAATACCCTACCTTCTGGATCTCTTCCTGTTTTTTCCTTTTCTCTCGGTTTTCCTTCTCCTTTATTTTCTCGCTTAGCTTCTTCTTTTCCGACACCTTTGTCTCTGAAAATGACAATGAAATAATAAATTAATGGATGTATGACTTAACACGTAAAATTTGATTTGCATGTAAGCGGCAACCAACAGTGACTAGTTATAGAAAGTATACTTGCACATAGAAATTAATATTTAAATAATTAATTTACGGTATTTTTCATTTTTATTACCTGCTTTCTTTATCTCCGCTTTTTTCTCTTCCTCATCATCGTCATCCCAGTTATCCTGAAAAAGAAAGACCTCTAGATTCAGTCTTACAACTTTAACCAGGAGTATATGATGAGTAGAGTAGGCCCATCTAAACTCATGACTCCTACTTTAAGCCTAAAGGCTTTCTTCCAAGTTGACAACGCAATGACCACCCAGTCGCTTCAACGCAGCTGTGAACCTGTTTTGGTTCTGTGTCAGGTTATAGTGAGCGGACCAATCACAGCCCTTGCTGCTTCGTCAAGGTTACACATTTTGGGAGGCGAACATCAGGCCCTTGCGGTTGACGCAAGGTCGGTCCACAAGGACATAATGGGTCCATAAACCCCCTTGTGGTGCATCGACATGGAACCATAACTTAGCCTTTAAGTCTCTTCAAGATTAACATACACTTCACCTTAATTCATCATAATAATCGTATCTTGTGGACCTTTAGTTGACACTGTTTAAAACTGTAGTATCTCCTCCAGTATAGTTGCATGCACTTCCTGGCTGATAAGCAGTGGCGTACCGTGGGGTTTAAGTCAGGGCCTTCAGTAACAAACTCAACCAACGCCCAACCTCTATACACTCAGACATGCCCACAAATGTCATTTTAGGTGCCAATACAGCCAACACAGCCTGTGCATCACACTCTGAACTACTGCATAACATCAACAAAAAGAAAGTTGTTCAACAACAACAACAACAACAGCGCGCACACAAACACACACCAATGTGCATTACCGCAGCTAGACTAATGCAGCATCGCAATCAGATCTTTCATTATGCCACTCGACAACCAGATTGCACATCTCACACATGACACAAAAACAAGTTGCCAGTTCTTGTTATGAAGTTGACCGGATGCTTTCGCAACTTCAATGGATTCATTTAAGTATAACGTCATCAACACTGAAACACAGCGTTTCCATTTAGCTTACTGCCCAGTTTCCAACCATTACAAATGCTTTATAAACTCAAGTACCACAACAACATTATCACTCCTCCTACACAGCCTACAAAAGTAACACTCACCCATCACTTCGGATCAGAGGAAATCCATCCTCCGATCCTTTCGGAGGAAACGTTCAATGACCTCATGCAGTTAGGCGTCCTGTTTTAGTTCAATGAGCAGCACCTTCTCGATGGCAATAGATGCCAGTGCAGAGAGTCGGGTCATACCGCGACTCTGCAAGTATGTTTTAATGAGCTTAAAAGCTGAGAAAGAACGCTTGAAATTAACTCTTGTCTTCTCTCCAAATGATCTGAAACAGGATCGCTAGGTGGAGTGAAAGCAGTGGCCATAGTAGTTAATTTCAACTCTCTCACTACCCGCCAACGTTTCAACTTTGCTGATGACATCAACTGGGGCCAGTGCCGGCATAGTGCTGGGCCCTGGGGGCGTTCTATCACTACACATAAAAATTTGATTAGCTGATGACACACGTCAAAGTCAAATGTATTATCCAATGGGAGGTGGCAGCTACAGCGGAAGGCTAGCAATACTTCTAGTGCTGGCACCACTGGTCCATGTAGCTGTGATGCGTTACTCAGCTGAGCTCAGCCTTACAAAAAGAAAATGCTTTCCTTCTGGAATTATATATATTTCTCTGAAAGACATCACAATATAACTTGATCATATTGAACGATATCGATAACTATTGATAATTTTAATGACTTAAAAAGACTAGGAATTACCATGTTGAATTTAAACACATCTGTTTAACACTTATGACCTTCCACTGTTCTTCATTGATAAATACTCCAACGGTCGATACAACAATGAAAAACACTCAAATATTCTAAATAAGTATGGAACCGTGTTTGTGTAACAAACCCACCTGCTTGATTTATATTGAACATAAGTCGATCACAAAACGGTAATTTATTGCCCAGGCCTAGTTCAGAAACATTAATATATCTTTTTTTTTTTATATATATATATTATTTAGATTTTGTCAGGGCCAGCAGAGAATGCTGGCCCACCACTGCTGTCAAGTCAACTTTATTAGGGAGGGGATATATCGGATGGAAGCAATTAGTCTCCAACATTATTGGATAATTTCAATTGGCAATAAACCTCCAATAGATACAATGCAGCATCATCTGTATGAGGTGGCACGCACACCACAGAATCTAGTGGACGGGAGCCCTCGCCAGCCCTTTCCATTGTGGACTTAAGTGAGGTCCTTGTACTGGACTGCGAGAAAAAGGAAAATGTAAGAATATTCAGGTAGTGAACAAGCGATTATGGGCGTGTGGCGGACTGTTGTTATGAGGCCCGTGTGTAGTCGACTTGGAAAGTTCCAGGCCCAGTAAGAGTTGAGTCATCACCAGATCATGATTTCAACCCAAAGTGGCTAAAGTTGGTTAGCCGGCTAACGTTTCCAACACAAATGGCCAGCTAACCACGACACATTCAAAAAGGGACCAGCATCATCAACTGCTTATTTACAGTGACATCAGAAATATCGCATTAAGTTACTGCTGGCTGGTTTTATGGAGGCTTCCTCAAGCTATCCAACATGAAATGGCCTGGCCCAGTAGTTCATGCTGGTCCAACATCAACAACTACCCTTTTCACGACCACAAAGCGTTTATTTTATTAGCCGGATGAGGGCACATAACAGGGATAATAGAAACCAACCAAGCGCTACGGTTTGACCTCAACATAACATATGCCGAGATAAAGCCGGACATATGTTGGGAGCCCCACGAGTTAGCATTAGCTTAGCATACAACCAACACAGGTCCACCTGACGGGTTAGCTTTAGCTTAGCACGGAGTGCGGTCCCATCTGACAGGCGAGCATGGCGTTAAAATACAAGCGATTACACCTCCAACCGGACCACCTAATCGGGGTATTAACGTACGGCTACACCGATTATGCACCTTATGTTACACAAGGTGCTCTCAATGGCGGTACCTTGACATCGTCGTCTTCATCTTCGCCTTCCCATTTATCCTGCACTGCCGCCTTTTTGATCGGCTCGTCCGGCTCGAAGTTGTCGGCGTCTGTGGGAAAAGACGACCGTATTCGTATTAATATGTGGGATCATCCGAGTTCAAATACATCTAACACACACCTATACCTCAACATGAAGGCATACACGTCGTCGAGCGGTCTTAATTCGCCAGATAAGACGTGGATCTCTATGCTTTAAACAAGTTAGTTTCTCACCCCAGTCCGCCATGTTGGTTGTGTTTGACAGGATCCGACGCCCAGCCGGTTGGAATCAGCGGAGCGACGCCTCACTGACGGCTGTCTCCTCGTGTGCCGCTGGAGCACTTGGTCGGCCCCCAGGATACAACGACTCCGACCTTCTAGATGCCACTCATTATCTGATGCTGAACTCGGAGGGGTGCCTCACCTGTTACTCAGGACTAGAATAAAAAATAAATGTAAATGTATATAGATATAATGTATATAGGTATATATATAGATTATTTAATTATGGGTACTACCACTGGCGTAGGTGTCGTATGGACATTTTGGGAGAGGGGAGGACACATTGAGCAGGTGGTCTGGAGCCCTCTGATTCAATGTATGGTGGAATGTCTTTTTGTCAACACTAAAATATTGCACCAGGTGCCAATTTTAAATGTAATGGAATATAGTGCAGTAAGCTCTGCAGGAATTCTGTATTCCTTTCAAATATTTAGTCTGCTCTCGCTTAAGTTTTCCCTTTTTATAATAGCCCTACTGAGTCAACTCACACATAGGCAGGAATAACTTTTCTGTGCGCTTCTGTTTTGAGGACTTAAAAGAGACGGAATAAAACAAAGAAGACAGCAATCGGGAGTTGCATCGGAGTATCGTCATAGTGTTGTTTCAAAATAAAAGTCCTCCCGATTGTTTTTCTGTTTTTATTGGATGGGACCGATGCACGTGTATATTGAGGACGCGTCCTCCGAAGCCTCCCCGAAATGTACACCTACTCTATGTTCTACCAAGGTACCATATAGGCTGTCTGAATGTAGGCCTGTTTGTAGGCTATTTTACATTGCTGTTGTGTGTTAGAAATAACATTCAGTATAGGCCTGCATACATATTTTCATTGAATTGTGTAGAACTCTTGGACACTGTTGAAGTTGGTTGTGGTTTTCATTTAATTTTAATAGATCCAGTCACATAACATATAATACAATATATATATATATATAATACAATATATATATATATATATATGTAAGGATATTATTACAGACAAACAAAACAACTTTAAATAAATAGACAACATTTTGTGATAATAGAAAACTAGACTTACAACCCAAACTATCATATGGTTTCGAAAATATTATTGTATTATTTCTAACCAGGTGCGTTGCTTTGAGGCCCTGAGAAGGACAAGGAACATGAACAAGACCAGCGATATCTCAGGTGCTGTTGGTACATGCACTAATCAAAACACGCGGCGTTTAGTATCAAGACCAGCCTATAGCTTCATTGTGAGTAAAAATGCATGCTGTTTTTCTCTCTGTGGTATTTATTAAAAGAAAAAGAAACAAATTAATCAATCATATCTTTATATATTAGTAGTGCCTTTCTAAGAAACCAAGGTGGTGACATTATTTACAGCTAAATAATAAGCACAATAGACAAAATAAATAACACAGTCATGCATTAGAATCCGTAAAGTGTGAAGTGCTGTCTGGCTGGGGTATTGGTAGGTAGGGTGGAACCGGTGGTAAGGTGAGAACGGTAGCCCCGGGTTCAGACAGGCGATCAAGGTCGGGTGCCAGGGCGGGAGGGGCAGAGAAGAGCAGCCAGATCAGCAGGGCCAGCAGTAGACACAGATGACTGGGACTGACTGTCCCCCCAAATGACCTATCCTCTGTGGAAGGACACACGCATTAACAGATGAACACGTGCACAAACACACACACACACACACTATATATCTGCAACATATTCCTCTGTTCATGCATGCACGCAAACAGATCGTCAATCATAATCGATGTATACACCCAAATATGAACATGTATATTTATTAACACACATACTCACACACACACACACACACATACACACACATGTATGACACACATATACAGGTGTAGATTACTGCATTGAATCCATCCAAACTAGAGCAAAACTAAACAAATAAATGTGCTAAGTTGCTCAGGTGAAAAGGTTATGTGTCAGTAAGCCTACATACTGATTATGTCATAACCCTAACCCTTGGCCTAAAGCCACAATACAGATACAAGAAATAGTATCATAATTTATTCATTTCAAACAGGAAATGTAGGTAATATGCTGATATACTGATGCTCTCAGTATATCAGCATGAGATTCCATCCCTCTAACTGCCTACATCTTCAGTGAAGCATGAGTGTTGCAACATTGGTTGCAACACTGATTGCAACCTGTTTGGTTAACAACTTCAAATTTTCAAGTTTTTCAAATGTTGTGAACTTATTTTGCCTAAATTTCTTGTTTCACTCAGAAATGCATCTTATGGCTTTAAAGGAACATTTAAACAGGTAAAGATTGACAGTTATTTTCAAAAAGGCAGATAAGGTGGTCAGTATTGCATTACGTCGGAAGTCAAGGGGCCGGTCCTCCCAGGGCGTAAGGACTAAGGCCAGGGCACTCTGTTGGGCGTCAGAGAGCGCCTCACGCTGCCTGGCCGTCACCACAACCGCCTGCTCGTAGGAGAACATACTGATCTTGCTAGGGCTGAACACCACCTGCAGGGGGCGCCACAAACCGAGTAACCAGAGAGGACAATCAGAATAGGATACAATATGATACTATGTACAAGTTCTTAGTTATTGAGGACAGGGTTTTGTACGTGGCTCACAGCAGGGGACCATGCCATGTCTGTTTCCATTTTATCATTAGGAGGTTTGAACACTGAAATGGGAACACTGTGTTGATATAAATAAATAAATGCAAATTATCTTCACGTTTCAGCATAGAAAAGAGCCCTGATAGCTTATTTTACTGTACAAAAGTACCTTATAGGATTGCTATCGATAATGGTATATCGATAATGGAAGACTTACAGCAAACTTATCTGGGGGAATGAGGGAAATAGCCATGGGCGTGATGCCTTCGAGCTGTTCCTTCACAAGCGCCGACATGGACATATCAGGCAGTCCAGCTACCGACACAGATAAGATATGATGTGTTATAAGGATACAGCACACGGACCAATCAATAACCCACCGTTCTGCTAACAGCACCGCCATGAAAGACGTTTAGCACGCACAGCTAAGGGGCATTAATATATGGGTACGGAATTCCCCATATGTTCCAGATACAGATTGGTTTTAATATGTCACATGCTACTCCAAAACATGGAATTAATTACTAGCTAGAGTGAATCAGAATACACTGGCCTGGAATTCAAGCAATTCATGGAAATATTACAAATAAACTTGAAACATTAGGACCACCAAAGTGCCATTAATATGTAACACTGCCATTATAAACCACCACCAATTTGTGTAATTTAAAGTGTTTCTCAATCGAGACTGTTACGGTTATTTAAACTGTAATTGCTCATCATTTTTTGAAAGCAGCCTATTGAATTCTCATATTGGTCACACTTCTGTCAGAGCTTTGAGGAACTTACCTGCCACAGTGCCTATCTCTATGAACACATCTTGCCCCCAGGAACTGGTGACGCCGAAGGCAAGGCGATGGCTTAGAAGCATTACCATCGCAGCAAACTGCTCCTCAGAGCAGACGAGCCTCAACTGGCCCAACCACAGCACAGCCTTACTGTGGCCAGCAGGGGGCATCACACATAAGCACAGCATACAAGGAAAAAAAAGAAGAGCAATAGGTCAGGAAAGATACAATTTTCTAGACATCGCCAGCCTCATTCACAAATACTATAGAGAAGCCCCTCCCCTTTTAGTGGACCACCACCAACCAAAGTCAGTTTGTCGTAAAACTGTGGAAACATGCACAAGCTTGATTAGAAAGACAATGAGAATTCTCACCTGAACTCAACGACATCGAAAGTTTGTATTTCAGTGGCTGTTGCTCCACAAACAATGTGGCCCATCGCAACCAGAGTGCTGGAATCCAGCTGGTTAGGACTCAGTCCAATGGAGGTAATCACATTAAGGAAAAGCACAGGCAGCTAGCATGGGGAAAAAGACAGAGAGAAAGAGTTTAGCCTTGTCTCAAAGTCACATTTTAAAAAGATGTGACTATTTGATCATCAAATACATAACCACATATAAATGAATACCTAATATCAATGACATAATATAACAGTATGACTAATGACCAATTTCTACTAATGAGTCACTCAGCAGATGGTTTGGACCAACCAGCTGGTTCTCCAACATAAACAATGAATTGGGTTGTTTGTCATTGACCCAAAAATGCCAATATGAGAGTTTGCTAGTACAGCAGCCCCTATTGACTGGTAAAACAAACGGCAATACCTCTTCCTTTGAATTCTGTTTTTTTTTTTGCCTTGGGGTGCTATGACTACCTGTGTGCGATCCCAGGTGCTGAGGGTGCCCATGGCTGAGATGCTGCTGATCTCGGAGAGGCGGAGAGAGGCCAGCTCCGCCATGGAGAGCTCGACGGCCAGACCTCCCAGCTGGGGGATCACCGTGGAGGGCAGGGACGAGACAGGGCCGTGCACCTTCTCGCACACACACACACACACACACACACACACACACACACACACACACACACACACACCATCCCACCGTCAGTCAGCAGCACTTGGTTGACCAGGTTGAACTGCACTGGTTCAAAGGGCAGCAGAACCTCACCTGCTTGGCCCTCTGCAGCAGCGGTGAACGTTGATACTGCTGCAGGAAGGGGTCCTGTCCAATGAGCTCCAGGCAGTTGGAGAAGTCCCCGTCGGTCATGGACGTCAGGCTGTCGGGGGGCCACAGAGACGGAGCCAGGGTGTGTAGAATCTCACAGCCGGGCTGCACCACGGGAGCTGAGCAGGGGTGAAAAGGAGCGTTGGCGATGACGACGACGACAACGACGACGATGATAATAGAAATGTCATTATCTTTTCCTTTTCATGAGTGGTATTGTTTCACTTGTCATTTTCCATACTGATAATTTTCCATGTTCTTTCTATATTCCATTCATTTCATTCAAATTGATTATTGTTTTAAGCAATTAACATTTGTAACTTTATTTTTAAAAAACATTCTGGATGGATCATTTAAAAACCTAGCTAACCCTGACTGGTTTCTCCAAACATACTACTTAAAAGACAGAAGTGAATGACAGATTAGAAATTAGACATCTTTCAAAAATACTTACATGGGACAGGGGTATTTTTTTTCCCTTTAAGGAACCCGAGGAAGTACTGGAGGACAAACTCCTCCTTGCTGAACCAGGCCTGCCTCTCCAGCTGAGGGGTGTTCTTCACACAGTGGCGCCCCACCTCACTGACCTCCCACTTGGACTGCTCAAGGAACAGCCTCTCCACCTGGGCCAGGCTCAGCAGTGACTGGAGCCACACACACATGAATATACAAGAGTTCCAACAGACAGAGAGACACACACACACACACACACACCCACACACACACACACACACAAACACACACACACAAAATCATGCAAAACCATTGGAATACATACACTCAAATACAGAAACACAATTCAATTCACAATACAATTGTGAATTGAATTCAAACACAAATGCACCGACACATATACACATTTACAACAATACATACATAAAAACAAACACAAACACAAGCATACATACACAATATATATATATAAACACACAAATAAAGCCACGTTACATGCACGCACATACACACACACACACACACACACACACACACACACACACACACACACACACACACACACAAGCTGGAGGTAACGGCCAACGGCCAACAGGAACAGGGTATTTGAGCCAAACAGCTAACTGGAGACGTGACACCCAGCAGGGTAGTTTACAGTCTGTCCTGACCTGGTGTCAGATAGCAATCCCAGCATCCCACAGCCCATTCCTGACAACCACACACACCCACTCTTAGAGGAACATCAAGTCCGAAAATATCCTCCCCAACAAGGCAGACCCCAGGTGTACTTCATAGAGGAAACTATGGACACTTCCACAAGAGACTAGACCTTTTCAGAACTGATTAGGCATTTTATATAGGAAAAAAGACATTTGTAGAGGTAACTGAAAACCCATAGAGAAAACTAGACATTTCCAACATTGACTAAACATTTTCTGAAGCGACTCGACATTTTCCAAGATGATGAGAATGAGAACGATGTTTTGGATGAATATAAAAATAAAGGGGTGAACTCACCGGGGAAATCCTCTGCATTGTTTCTTTGGACAGGAAGAAGAGGAATCGCCCCACCTGGCTGATGGTCACCGCGGTCCAGGTTCTAACTGGGCTGTGGGAGACATGAACTCATCAGGGACCCTCCTAGTTCTCTTATACAGTAGATCAGTGGGACACAATTCCTGTCGGTTAGAATGTGCTGATTAACAAAATCACAATTTAGTCAATCATATTTGAACTTTATCAGTGAATATTTTTACGACATCAAGGAGATCAAGTAGGGCAGTAAACAGGTAGCTTGCTGAAGGAGGCACATTGGGGATTAAACTCGGAACCTTTCGGCCTACTACAACTCATTATGAAACTATCCTGCAACCCAATGGTTGACTAAATATATTCAAGAGGGGAGAGCAAAACGCTTGTGTTTCATAGATGAAACTTAAGAGCATCCCCGTACCCGAAGACCGCTTGCTCCTGCAACATGGCTTCCACCTGCAACCTCTTGGTGGAGCTGTAGCAGAAGCCCTGCAGAAGCACCAGGTTGTCGAGAAAGACGCTGCGCCTCAGCTGCACAAACACCTCGTCCACCACAAACGTGGCCATGACGCCCAGAGAGTGGAACTCCTCCTCTGTGAACTCCCCCGTGTACATGCCCTGCGAGAGAGAGAGAGAGATGGAGAGAGAGAGAGAGAGAGAGAGAGAGAGAGAGAGAGAGAGAGCTTTGGTATTTGGTACTACAGTGCTGGAACCCCAGAACTTCAGGACAATCCAGAACAATTCAGAACTTCAGCTCTCTCAATTTCTAATTCCTTTCTCATAGACCTCAACTATGTCCATGGGGAAAACCACAGTAGAAAGTCAGGCTGCTTTTAGAGGCCTGAATGAAAGGCCTGAAAACCCATTAGAGACTGGATGGGTCAGACATCATTTATACATTTTGCGTCATAGTATTTCTATCCAAGTTCCAAAGTATCAAAAGACAAAAAGAATAAAGCTTAACCAGTCTCTGGGCCAGCTTGTCCACCAGCAGATACTGCTTGATCTTGGGCAGCTGGAGAAAGGCCCTGGGGTCCTGGACAATCATGGTCCTCAGAGTGTCCATCATGTCTGCAGGGAACTTCTTGACCGTGCTCACCCTGTTGCCCGCAAGAAGACAGATGGACGGACAAATTGGGAGACCGCTTAAACAGAGCGAATAAATACACTCATAGAAAACTGTGAACAAGAGTATGAGATTATAATAAATATGAATTGATTATATCGTCATCAATGATGGAACAATCAGATATAGATTGCTTAACATCTGATCAGAATCATCAGAATTACGATTTTGTTATGAAGCAACACCTCAATTTGTGATATTGATTGATATTTGTGATTATGTGTGTGCGTGTTAATAATGCTATATGACCTTACACACATTTCGTCAGGTTGTTTGGGATTATTCTCATAGGAGCCTATTGTAGGTGGATATTATTCAAAATAATTCAATAAGTCATTGATCAAACCATTTCATGGGTAACAGAGTAGATGTTGCATAAGGCAATTTCTGAGGATTGGTCAGACTTACGGCAGGGCCAGAGCGAATTCTGCTCCCATATCCACTAGCAGCTCAGAGAAGAACTCGAAATTGTACAGCTCCTCAATCACACAGTTTTTCTGTGAAGGGAAAAAAAGGTTCAGTCATCTGGCAGCATTGTCGGCCCGAGGTGGGGCATTTGAGGGCCGTGTCCCCCCTAGCGGTCATTAATGCCCCTCCGACCACAGGTCATGAAAAAATAAAATTTTGTTATGTTTACTTTTAATATTAAATGTGCAAACTGTAACTTAAATTGAATAAAATAAATGACCGGGGAAGTCGCATCATTTTGGTTGTGCATGCATAGCAGGTTAGGGTTGGTCAATGCTTATTGGTTGCTGAGTAAACTTGATACATTTGATTTCCACATTACGTTGAGCTGCAGCACGCAGAATCCTGGTTTGAATTGAAAATAATATGGTATGGATAGTTTGTCCGCCTATATCATAGATAGTTAGCGTAATTATCGACAAAAAATGGATTGAAAGCGAAAATGGCTTAGACTTCCTCTTAGACGTTTCAGCTGCAGCACTCATCGCCTGCAACTCTTCTGAGGGTAAGCCGATGTTGTTCATTTCACTTCTTGAAGCAAGCCATGGCTTTCATTATAAGTAACTAAGCAGATATATTGTTGATTAACGTTTGCTGGGTCTATCTGCATTTGTGTTTGACAGGCTACGTGGCTGCCTGTACATGACCTTGTGTGATTTCTGCCAGGTGCGTGGCTTGTCCAATAGGGTACTACTGCCCGAATGAGTGCCTTCTGTCAGCAGACCTGTTCTGTTACTTATGTCGTCCAAGGATGTTTTTGATGATTGTGGAGGCTGTTGTCTAAGGTTTATAACCAATGGCAGGCCTACTTAATAATTTTTTGGCGGTGAATGAACTGTTGAGAGGTGAATAAACTATTTCTGACATATCAGAGGTGGGTAAACTGCATTTATTTGCAATTTACGTCAGCCCTCCATCTTTTGTTATCGTCTTTGTGTGTGTAGCTGCGTAAACTATGTGCATAGGGCTACTACCACATAGCTTTGACAGCAACATAACAACATATTGTTGCTAATTATAATTAATAATTAGCCTAATAATAAAGTTTCATTTTTGATAGCATTTCTGCTGTGTTTGACTATGAGTTCGCCACTGCAACTATGAGGCCGCCCCCACCCCCCCCCCACATGCCCCTCCAGTAGATCTGCTCTGGTGCCTGCTCTGTCTGGCAGTTGATGCTGTTAAAATATGTTTGCAACAGCGCAGCACTGGGGATAAACTGGGATAGAAATCGAGTTTCTGAAAGAAGGACACAAATGTGTTGTTTCCTTTTTACCAGAAGACATTAGATATAACTAGATATTATAATATCTGTAGGACTATTGAGTTTTCAGGAATTTGTATTGCAATTTTTAAATATTATGCATTCTTCGTTATACTTAGCCTTACAATGTCGGAAAACCATGCTTTGTTGAATAACAACTGTATCTAAACAGAGCTCTGTATCCATACTGTATCAGTGACGTATTGACCCTGAACTCACCAGGGATGTGTGAAGGAGAGTCGGCTGCTCCCTCAGGAAGTGAAGGATATGTCTCACCGAGGAGGGGGATGACCCTGCGATGAAGAGTCTCCGTAGCACCGGACAGCTCACACCTTGACCCACCGTCCCAATGTTGCTGGGTTATTAAAGACAAGAGCAGGAAGGAGCGGTCAGGGTGCCCTACTCCCATGATCCTTTCCTTTCCCAACCACAAAGCTATTCATTTGTCGCAAGACCGGTCCAAACCCTAGTTAAGGTAATAGGGTTAGTTTAGGTCTTACCTAAACTAAAATATCTTTAAACCCAATACCTGGGGATACCCATTTTCAACTCTATGACTGTAGCTACCTTTAATATAAACCCTAAACCTTTACAGTTTCAGTCTTTATGCATCAACTTCATATAACTCCTTCAACTTCTCAAAGCAAATAAGCATAGTCCTACCATTAATAAAAGTACAACCACACAATGTTAGGTTATAAAGTGCAGAACACTTTATAACAAAACATTGTAGGTATTCAGTCTTACTTACAGGAAGCGTTCTTGGTTGAGGTTTGGCTGGGATTCCATCACTTTTCTGAATAATGCCTTGGCCTGAATAGAAAGAAGAGGAAAATAAATGTGTTTCTGGCTGATAATGAATAGGTGTCTTATATTATATAGTATTTCTTCCTGCTGCACTTTAAACATAACAGGGAGCAACTCGAGGTCAAACTCTTAGGTCCCTTGAGGAATGGTGTGTTATGATGTAGTGTATGTACTTTAACCATGTTTAATGGCAGTATGGTAACTTTAGGTCCACCAGCTGTGTGCAGTGGTGTTAGGGGGAATACAACTAGTAGTGTGTAGTGCTGTTATGGGGACTATAACTAGCTGTGTGTAGTGGTGTTATGGGGAATACAACTAGTAGTGTGTAGTGGTGTTATGGGGAATACAACTAGAAGTGTGTAGTGCTGTTATGGGGACTAGAACTAGCTGTGTGTAGTGCTGTTATGGGGACTAGAACTAGCTCTGTTGTAGTGGTGTTATGAGGACTAGAACTAGCTGTGTGTAGTGGTGTTATGGGGACTAGAACTAGCTCTGTTGTAGTGGTGTTATGAGGACTAGAACTAGCTGTGTGTAGTGGTGTTTTGGGGACTAGAACTAGCTCTGTTGTAGTGGTGTTATGAGGACTAGAACTAGCTGTGTGTAGTGGTGTTATGGGGACT
>JAOPJL010000034.1:18630516-18644755 GCA_027123545.1 Trisopterus esmarkii | reverse complement strand
TGCGTGCGTGCGTGCGTGCGTGCGTGCGTGCGTGCGTGCGTGCGTGCGTGCGTGCGTGCGTGCGTGCGTGCGTGTCCGTTACCCAGAGTTTGGTGGAGATGGCGTTGGCCAGGGGCGGCCGGAGCTCTGCCTTGCCCTGGGCCATGCCGGGCAGGGAGGAGAACAGTGTGTTGGATGTGAGGCTCCGCACCGTCTCCACCCGCAGCCCCACCACCAGCGTGCCCAGCACCTGCAGGCCCCCAGGGGCCGTCTGGATCACAGGACCAACAGAGTTGCCCATTAGAAAGTTGGCTAACTCAGTTAAAGTTGTCAAATTCCCTTAATGTTGAGTGATTCAGTTAAAGTACGCTGATTCAGTTACCGTTGGCTCATTCAGTTACTGTTGGCTAATTCAGTTCACGCTGGCTAGTTCATCCAACGTTGGCAAATCCAGTTAATGTTGACTGATTCTATTCAAGCTGGCTAGTTCATCCAATGTTGGCAAATTCTATTAATGTCAGCTAATTCAGTAAAAATTCAGCTTTCAGTAAAGAGTGAGCTAGACAGGAAGGTATGGGAGAGAGAAGGGAAGAAGCACGGGCAGAAACCCGGGCAGCTGCAGTAAAGACGGGACATTAATGGGTTCTGTCCTGATTTCTGTGATTCAATTCAAATGCATTTTATTTCAATGAAAGAATAGTAATAAAGAACAATCATATAAAAAATAAAAATTCTGTCTGTTACACCAAGTGCCCAAATCGGGCATTGGCCATCCGAATTAATGTCTACCGTCACCAGGGAGGAAGTAGCTTGGTAAACAAGAAAAGTGGGCACAGCATTATTTCAAAACAGTGCATGAAGCATGGGTCAAATGTTTCAGTGACTGCTCTCTACTGGATACACTACACCAACCCAGGGTTGCTATATATTTGATGATAAATAAAACCAAGAAATAGCTCACCGTATAGCTTGGAGGCATCTTGTCCAGGATAACACTAGCCTGAAAACAAAAAGGTTAATACAGCTTAAAAAATAAATGGGTTGAATGTTTGCTGACAGTGTGTAAGTGGTTCACCAACATTTTCTTGCTCCTGTTGGATTTATATATACGCTGCTTCTCTGAGGCCAGACCACAGTTGGGGTGCTGGAGCAGAATTAAGCTAATTTTGGGTGAAAGTCTTGCCCTGACTCAGATAACATCCGACCTCAGAGTTGAGGCTGGGTGCTTGTCAGCTGTTCAGCTAACACTACCCCCAGCCTTTCCTCAAAGGTTTAAGAATGAAGCCAATCATGCAATACCATCCGCCCACCATCTGCCTTATACTCAAGCTGTCATACAGGTAGTCTGAGTAGGATCAGTTACCATGTAGGAAAGGGAGCTTCTGATTGTATTTGAAATAAGGCATAAGGAATGTTTTTGATGGCCATACCGTGCCAGCCTAACCTTGCAGAATTATACCTTTCTAGCCAAATACTACATTTTACCTTTTCAATAGAACCTTACTGCCACAAAAACTTGTAAGCCAACGTTGCTGGCAAAATGTTGCTAATTAAACCTTACTAGCCATACATTTGCTTGATGAACCCTTTCAGTGTGAATCGTAGCTGGGAATACCATACCTGTGTAGGGGTGAATGACACAGTGGCCAATTCAGAGAAGTCAGGCAGCAGCTGTGATTGGCTAAGCTCCTGCAAGAAGTCCACACCTAGCCAGGGCAGGAAAGGGACCAGCTCAAAAAGTTTTCTGCGTGGAATTGAGCCCGGGGATCTCAAATCGGTTTGATTCAGGATGAAAACGATCTGCAAAATTTGCATCGAGAGCAGAAAATTCATTGACAATACTATCTTGCAGAGTCTCTCTCTCACTCTCTCGCTCTCTCTCCCTCTGCCTCTCTCTCCCTCTCACCATGTGGCTGGGCAAATACAGCCGGAGTTGGGCGCAGGTGGCGATGAGTCCCTGGATGACGGGGAAAACCTCAGTGTTCCTGTAGCGCAGCAGCTCTGAAGGCTCTGCCAGGCAGGACAGGTTCCCCAACCTGCACACACACATTTATTTCCTTCTGTGTATGTGCGTGCATGTGTCCAAGTCAATGTGTATGTCTATGTGTATGTTTGCGTGCATGTTTGTACGTGCACGCATAGGTGCACTACCTGTTGAAGTCCTGTACGGAGAGGTTCTGGTAGGTACCGGTGATACTCTGAGCTATGAAGTTCTTCTGCAGGATGCTGAGCGTGTTTCTCTGCAGCACCTCCAGCCCGTCCAGCAGCTGAGGAACACACATGCAGTCAGAAGAACCCAATACATATACTAAATAATTTCAAATGGCTGGGAAGACTGCTATCCCCTGTGGATTTGCGATAGAAAAATCGAATATAAACTGTAGAAAACACAGTTGACTAAAACCAACTCTTAGACAAATCCAAAACAAAAAATGTAGCTAGTCCAATTTTGAGTATATGCTTTGATTATTGACAGCATCACAGTAAGTGGCTTTGGATAGAAGCATATCTGCTAAATGACTTAATTGTATGCAGATCTGATTGTTTACAATTTAAATGCACCGCTTGGTGTACATACTTTATCAGGTGACTTTCTTCCATACAGAATCAGTACAACCCCTTTGATCCATGACACACGGTTGTATAATCTCTTATCCAAGAAACCGTCTTTAGTATTGACCTGTATTTAAATCTGACCAATTTCTGTCCCAGGCTCATTATTAATTCAACCATTCAAATCTTTACTAAATTAAACATCATCGGCGTCAACACCAGGCACAATAGTGTTGAGGTGCACAGAGAAGCTGTCCTCATCCTCATCGTCACCACCACCACCACCATCATCATCATCAAGCGCTCCCGCTGAAAGCCTCCTGACGGCCAGCTCTGGCGCCGGCGGCCAGGCACTGATGGATCTGACCAAGGCGCCAGCGCTCGGGTTTCTCCCCCCCCCACCCCAGCAGCTAGGTGTCAGGAGCTGGCCACTGCCACTGTTACCTGAGCAGGTGAGAGGTGTTGGAAGCTTTGGAAGGGCAGGTAGGCGATCAGGTTCCCGGTGTCTCTGATGAGCGAGGGCGCAGCGCTGGTCATGTTGAGCGGACCCATGGCCCGGCTGAACCACTGGCCGAAGGCCTGGCGCTGGGCCAGGGGCATGAGGGCCAGGTTGGCGTTGATGGTTTCCCGCCTGGATAGGGAGAAGGGGTATCGTTCACTGAATATGTGTGTGTGTGTGTGTGTGTGTGTGTGTGTGTGTGTGTGTGTGTGTGTGTGTGTGTGTGTGCGGGTGTGATTGTTTTTGTGTTTGTGTGTGTATGTGTGTGTGTGTGTATGTGTGGTTGTTTATATGTGTGTCTGTGTCTGTGTGGGTGAAGGTGAGACGTTGATGGTTTCCCAACCGGATAGGGAGAAGGGGTATCGTTCACTGAATCTGTGTGTGTGTGTGTGTGTGTGCGGGTGTGATTGTTTTTGTGTTTGTCTTTGTGTGTGTATGCATGTTTTTTTATATGTGTGCCTGTGTCTGTGTGGGTGAGGGTTAGTGTGAGATGAGCTTATGAGGCGCATGTGTGTATGAGTGTTTTAGGCAGAGCACATTTGCTAAACAGTCAAGTCAGCATTCCCTGATGTTTCTCCTCAATCAGTGTTGTATGTGTTGTAAATGTGTGTTGCACATAAACACGTAAACATCCGACACAAAGAACCAGGCAGGATTATCTGGATTTAAATCCGGTCACCTGTTTCCTTAGCTAGTAATCTATAATTCATGGCTTCCAACACCTCGCGACACACTTGGATCCCGACACCTGCGGTGTGTTGAGTGTGTGTACATTGGAGTCAGATAGGGTGTCTGTAAACCATGTTAATAAATGATTCTGTTCCTGTGCTGCCGGAGATACAAAGATGATAAAAAGTAAGTGTCCCATTTAGCATGTTGTACATGAAAAAAAAAAAAAAAAAAGCTTAAAATCAGGGATATATTTGAAGCTGTGCAGACGGTATGCGTCTCCATTTTGTTTTGGTCCATTTAAGACTTCCTGTTGAGGCAATGAGAGTGTCTACTGGTTTCATGTGGGGCTTGGTTTCTGATGATGCAACTGTGTTGTGGAAGGTCTGAGATGTAAAGTAAAACTACTTTGTATGTTTTTGTTGGTATGTATTGTCAACATAGTAACCTATGCCATTTAGCCACTGTGCCACTGTTAGAATTAAACGGTTATTTGATTCATCCTTTGTCCGTCATTATTTTTAAGTACACTGTAATTGTAGTCACTCGGTCATCAGCTATTAAACAACTAAATACTTGGTAAGTATGTAACTTGATCACTGAGTCACTGAGCTAACTGAATCATAAGACGGCCACCACTCACACATCTGTGTCGGCCTGCAGCGGGGGGAGGGTTTTAATGTCGGCCAGGGAGGCCCAGGGCAGCAGAGGAGCCAGCAATGGGAACAGACTGCTGTCGTTCCCCAGGTGGACAGGGATGAACACAGACACCATGACCGATAGATAGACATCCGTCAGCTGGAAAACACACGCGAGACGAGAGGTCAGCAGGAGAACGACATCTATAGGGACATCAAGCGTTCACTAGAGGAACATAATGTATTCACCTGAGAAACAGCATGTTTTAACCTGGAAGACATCATGTATTCACCCGGGAGACATGTTCTCACCAAAGACACATGATATCATGTATTCACATCATGTATTCACCAGAGTATCGTCATGTATTCACCAGAGCATAAAAAGATGTGTGCAACAGGGAGAATTGTTGGAATAACCAGACACCTCATGTATTCACCAGGGGGAAATAATATATTCACCATAGACAAACCAGAGAAAGATGTATTCACCAAAGAAGCATCATGTACTCACCGTTAATAAATAATGTATTCACCTAAGACAAATCTTGTATTCATAATATAAATCATGTATTCACCAGAGACTTACCAGAGAAACAGATGCATTCACCAGATACACATCATGTATTCACCAGGAACACCAATTATTCAGCAGAAATAAATCTTACATTCTTACAAAAATCTTACATTCATCAGACACATCATTCACCAGTCCCATCTCTCCAAATAAACATAATGTATTCACCAGAGACTAACCCAATAAAAATCATGTAGTCACCATAGCAACCACATGTTTTCACCTAGAAAAACATAATGTATTAACGAGATTAAATTATTTAATTCACCAGAAAAACATCAGCTTATAAATCCCATATACTCACAAGAAACACATCATGTATTCACAAGAGGAACATGATGTATTTACCAGATAAACAACATGCATTAACCATAAAGAAATATTATATTTACCAGACCAACCTCAGAAACATCATATATAAGGTAGAAACACAATGTAGTCACCAAAAAAAAGTGTTCACCAGGTAAACATCATGTATTCACCTGATATAAATCATGCATTCACCCAAGAGACATCATGCATTCACCTGGGACTAATTAGAGATAAAACATAAACATAAACACACGTATTAATTATAGTATTAACTATAGAAACCTCATATTTTCACCACTCTGGTGAATACATGATTTACCAGAGAAACATCATGAATTCACCAGAGAATCATGCATTCACCAGAGAAACATCATGAATTCACCAGAGAATCATGTATTCACCAGAGAAACATCATGTTTTCACCAGTCACATAATGTATTCACCAAAGGTACGTCATGTATTTTACAAGGGAAACGTTATGTGTTCACCAAAGTTTAACCCCTATCTTCTCTTCATGACCTACACCTGTACTCACTCTTAGAGTCCATTCATATGAAAGTGTGTGCTTTAGGTCCTCTTAAGGGTGCGTTAAGTGTGTGTTTACCTGCAGGGTGTTCTTATTGCGACTGTAGTACTGGAGGATCTGTCGGGCCGTGGTGATGTCCACCGCACTCAGCACAGCACGCAGACTATCCAAAGGGATCCGGAAATACTCCTGATCAGATCAGTAAAGAGAGATCAATACATACCTGCTGCTATTGTAATCCGCACATACCCTGCTACACATACAGTCTCCTGCTGTATTATCCCTTCCAACCTAAAACAACACAGTCTGCTTCTCTGCACTGTATTGACCAATGGACATTGTGACTTTGTGTTTGTGTATCCTTGTATCTTTGTGAAGGATAAGATCCATCCACTTGAATGAACAGCCATGATGGAAATTAATGAAATACTGGAATAACTCTGTATCTGAATTCACAATAATTCCATTTGACTATGGCATGTGCCAAAAACCTAAATATTACTAGTATTCAGGTTAATGAATTATAACTTCTGTATCAGTCGAAACAATGCTATGTATACTGATACACAGTAACGATGTAAGGAAGTCAGATCTTTGGATTTACATGTGGAATTGTTACTTATTTACTTTTATCAGCCGATACGGTGGATTCACAGAGAATTACGATCACTGATGGACGGTAACTACACATGAGGATTTAAACATCACCTGGATGAGGAAGGACTCTTCACTGGTGACATCTCTTCTTGTCTGCATCAGACTGGTCAGGACTTTCTGTGGAAGAAAACAAGAAAAAATACATCCACACAAACACTAACAAAGTTTGTGGGCAAAGTTTTATGGTTTAAACACACGCCGTTCTGATCCGTGTGTCTGCGTGCGTGCGTGCGTGCGTATTCCAAGCGCTCACCCCAAAGCACTGCAGGAGGACCCTCTTGTTTTCGAAGTTGGTCTCCCTCTCCAGGTAGAGGCCGATGGAGTTCAGCACGCTCAGCCGGATGTTCTCTGTGACGCGCAGCGACGTCAGCTGCCTCTCCTCCAGTGCCACCAGCACCACCACGCTCACGCTGGCCGCCTGGCTAAGGGGCGTCAGACCCTGCATCCGCTGCATCAGGCTCTCTGCCCAGCAGCGCAGCACCGCCTGCAGGGAGGCCGTGACGCTCGCCCCGGGCCGGCACACCGGAGCCAGGTTGGCAGAGCAGGACCAGTTAAACCTCCTCACCAGCTCTCGGGCCAGGCAGGGCTGGGCCTCCCCGGGGCCGCTGACGTTGGCACTGTGGTTGCTGAAGTTGTAGCACAGCTGGCTCACCCACATGGTGGAAGTGTCCTGGGCCAGCTGGGCCAGAAGGCCGGCGTCTAAGCAGACCAAGTTAGCGAAGTTGGCCTGGTCGTAGTCCCAGCACAGAGCCATGAGAAATGTGTCCGGGAGCGCCAGGCCCCAGCTGGCGTACTGGCACTGCTGGGAGGGGTTGAATCCCAGCGGCCTTTCGGGAGAGGACCCGTTGATGCAGTGCTTCAGCAGCCAGGTGTTGTCCAGGTTGGCCAGGAGGTTCTCCAGCACGTCGCCATCGGCGCACACCCTGGCGGTGAAGTTGAAGGGGTCCAGTTCAGCACAGCGCGCCAGATCGGTCATGTCCACGATGATGGGCCGGGTCCACTCAGAGTACCTGCAAACCTGATCACGCAAAAGCGCATAACGTGTGTACTGTTAGGTTGGCGATGATTGAACCATATGGTTTCTTGCAGCTATAATTATTTTTGATCACATTGCAGCACCATGCCTCATGTCACCCATGCACACACATTCACACACCACTGATAGCAGTGCAAGGGATGCGTGTTTTCAATTTTGACCAAAATAATCATGATTTTTTTTTCGAGCAGCCCTATCTTTACCTTCCTGTCTGTAAAAATGCGCCAAAGCGAATCAAGCAGCAGACCCTGCGGTCGCCAGTAAACCTGCTCCCCCTCCAGGACTAAAGCAGCCAGCCGAGCCTGAACAACAACAACAACAGACCTGTGGTATCATCTCAGCCACGTCTCTGTCCCCGCACGCCGTCAGCAGCCACTTGTTCTGGGTCTCCGCCGCCAGCTGGTCGAACAGGGTGGAGTTGCAGCACACCTTTGTGGTGAAGTTGCCCTGGTCGTGTTGCCAACACAGCCCCACCACCGAGGGGTCCACGTGCCGGTCGCCCCAGGTCTCGTAGTCGCACCAGTATAAGACCCTGGACGGCGGCGTCGCCGTGGTCTGCGGTGCTTCCTGAGAGACATTGGCGCAGTATTCCACCAGCCAACTGCCGTACGCTTGGTTCTGCAGCAGAGCGCTGAAGAAGGTAGCGTTGGCGCACACCTCAACGCCGAAACGCTCGGCGTCGTGGCGGGTGCAGAGGGACATGACGTACATGGGGATCAGCATGATGTCCCGCCACTCGGAGTAGTGGCAGGATTCTGCCACCAGCGTGTCCAGGGTCCCTTCCGTCGGCGACTGTGGGGGGAGGTGCGTGCAGTTGGGCATCAGAGCGGCGTTCTCCGGGTTGATGAACAGGAAGGTGAAGAGGCCGTTGTCCTTGCAGACCAGGTCCTTCAGCCGCTCGCCGTCCATGCTCCAGCAGAAGGCCACCATGGCAAAGGGCACCTCCGGCTGGACCATCCAGCCCTCGTAGGCGCAGAAGATGCTCACCAGCGTCTCTGGGTTTGACGTCAAGTTGCCGCAGAAGTCCCACATCCAGTGGTTGTTGGGGTCTGACAGCAGCAGGATCATGAGCCGCGGGTTGTCGCAAACCTTCTCCACGAACAGGGTGCGGTCGTTATCGGAGCACAAGCTCACCACCCCGGCGTCCACCGCCTCACCTTGAAACCAGGCGTCGTAGTTACACACCAGGTTCCTGAGGTTGGACGAGGCCCTGGTGCGTTGGGCTTGCGGCAAGGGGAGGGGCGGGACAGGCTGCGGCGGCGGCAGCGTGTAGCCTCTGGTGTCACAAGCGGGTGCCTGGGTGAGGATGGGTGACAACAGCGCCCGGATGGCGTGACACGTGTTGCCCCAGACGTGCTCCAGCTGCAAGGGGCTGAGCCGGCTGAGCGAGCGGCAGAAGACCCCCAGTGAGGAGGGTGGGTCCTCAGGCAGGGCGGCAAGGACGGAGGCACACGTGGTCTCGTTGAAGACGGTGAGGTTGTGGCGGTCGCACCGGAACATGGAGTCAGCTTCGTCTTCGGCGTCGTCGGTGGCGGTGTCGGAGGCAGAGCGGCTGTAGAGGCCGGAAGGGCTGGTGCATTCTGGGCCGGGGTAGCTGCACAGAGCGGGTTCTGGGGCCAGGAAGATGTCCAGTATGGAGGGGCCGAAGGACCAGCTGACGTTATGTTTCATTCCCCTGCCGAGAGAACATTATGTCACCTTGTGTTTAAGGGTTCCATATTGTGTGTTAAGAGTGTGTGTGTGTATATTTGAATATGCTCTAAACACACAACTAGATGAGAAAACACTTGCTGAAAACACAGCTGATGTTAAGAAGACTGCTTACCACATAATAAGCTGCTTTAGATTCCCTGCAGAGCAAGAAAATAACATGTTTTTCATTCAACATGCTACCATTCTCTTCAATGGTATTCATGGGAATAAATATGTTTATGGGCGTTCCTTACCTTGCTGGCATTGATCGCTTTGATTAAGCGAAGGAACTGTAATTCCAAACTGTAAACCAATTTTGACGTAATCAATGGGGACTTGGATAAGTGTCGCCATCATCGTTGAGAAATACCTCACAACTATGTCCAAAAGTCCACTTATAGACGACATCAGACTCCCAGACTGGGGTACCTGTGACAGGGCCGATACAAGCATTTCCTGGAACCCGGTGAGTTCAGCCGAGTTCACCTCGTCCATCCTCAGGTAGGACCTGAATAAACTGTCCGCCCCCCTATCCATGGGGGTACACCCCTCGGACCTCATGAACGAGAAAAGCGCTAGCAACGGATTAGCGAGTTCCAGAACGACCACCCTCGTTAACTCTGCTTCTAGGCCACATTCTTGTGTCCCGGACAGAATACACACGAGTGTGTCAGGAAGGTTGTTGACGAATCTTTCGCTCAATAACGGCATGTACACCGAATATAGGTTAACTAAGACGCTATAAAAGGGGTTTAAGTGGACACCCTCCAACAGGGATGGGTCTCCTCCGGATCGGGACGAGGAATCGCCTTGGATATGCCCCGACTTTGAGTTGCTGCTGGCTTTTGTTGTTTCATAATCAGTTACTACTCTGGTCAGTGATTGGATTTGTTCTATAACGCTCCGGATCTCCTCCTGTAACCCAGCGCCGCTGCTCGGAGGTGGGATTTGGGAGCACTCTTTAACATCGCAGACTGTTCCTGGTGAGAGATGAACAGAGAATTAAGGCGGGTTTAGACCCTGACGTTTTCTAAAATGTAGCCTAGCAAACTGATCTTTTTAAAAGAAAACAGCATGTGGAGAACTCGAAATCCCATTCGTCGTATTGTAGATAAATTAAAACACCTAGATGTCCCGCACCCGAACAAAATGTAAAGCCCCTACCTAAATGTATAATCCTAGTCTAATCCGAGTCTTTGGAATAGACATTAATTATTTTATATATATATATATATATATATATATATATATAGGCCTATATATATATATATATATATATAAAAAGGTGCAACATGACTAAATAGAGAATACACATAATCCATACAACGAAAAGGAATAACATTTGTTTGAGATGTATGGTTTACTGATGATATTGAGGCTAAACGATTTAAATTCAACAGGCATACTGTAACAATAGTTGAATATTTATACATTAAACTTCGATTTTTATTGGGCAAATGTTGTGGCAATTTGCGCGTCATTTAAAATGTAATTATGTCCAATATATCACCAGGCTGAATCGGCCGTTTTTATAAAACAGGGCACTTACCAAAGAGGATGCACACAATACAAATGGTAGGGGTTGACCACATTTTCCTGACGTTCACCTCAAAATGTCCAAATTAAAAAAATAGAGATATCCTCTTTTCTTATCCCGTCAAGTTAGAAAACACCAATTTCACGCAAAGGGGGACATTTTAAAACCACCAGCTTCATCTTGGTTATGAAACAAGTTTCCTTTTCGCTTGTTCTGAATATTGTCCAATCGACCACGCCAAGGTGTTTCGTCAGTTTCTCAAGGGATGCTGAAGAGGTGGACCAGATAAGACGGGGTGGCGGGGACTGACCCGGCCTACTAACTGTCTTGGAAACCACTCACATGTCTGAGTGCAATGCTACACCTGGTGCTCTAAAGTCTCGTAATTAAGGCCAGAAAGCGACGGACGAGGTGCGAAACGCGGAACGGATTTCGCCTGGGGGGGAAAAAAAGAAAAAAAGTTTGGCCATTAGTGATGAAATATTCATGCTCCGTGTTGATTAGCTCCTCTCACGGCTCTTGTCTGAAACCGGAGTCCGGTCACTCAAGACAACATAAGATGCCCCGACATCTGCTGGTGCGGAAAACCTTACGATGATAATAACGACCAATAATTGCAAGGTAGTTACAGGTTGTTGCACTCGCATTAGTTTGTCCGTGCATGCATAATCAAAGACCCGCTACGGGTTGTTACCACGACGAAGAAAGAAAGTGGAAATTATAAAATAAAAATATAAATCGGTCTTCCCAGGAGTCGAACCAACAACCTTTTGATCCGTAGTCTCCCCACTGGACCGTAAAGCACCCCACACAAATAATAACCCAAGGCCCATCGATGCCGCATCTTAAAACATAAGTTAACTAAGATAAGTGAGCATAATATTTATTTAGGACATAAATTATGATGACCTCGGCCGTCAGGCATAGCCAACACCTATCAGCCTGAATTGACAATGCATTTTACTTGGAGCTGCGGTTTAAGTTTTGTTATTCTCAGTCTCGGATAGTTCAAGCATGCACAAAATGAAGACAAAAACACAGGTTAACTTTAAAACTTTGTTTCAGAAAGTCATTGTAACTGTATATACACTTTACAATAGCATAGCCTTTTGGCCAAGAAAGATGTCTTTAAGCATTTTTTTTTTAAATACATCTTTAGCACAAATAGCATTTCCTGCAAGTAAAATGGCTGAACAGATATTGGGGAGAAATAAAAAAAAAAAAAGATCTGTAACACGATTGCTTTTTTTTCTGCAGAAAAGAAGTGCCTTGATTAAAAGTTAATCAGGACTTTCCTCATATAGCAAGCTTGATTCTCTACATGCTAAGTTAAACAGTTTAGTGACACTGTGCTAAACTAAACATACATACAGATAGTTGTAAGAAAAAAAGACACTCCATCTTATGTAAAGTTAAATCTTCATTAATACATTTAAAAAGTAGATACGACATGCCTTTTGAAATCAAAAATACAAAAGATTTTCCTTATTTAAGGATTTTTTTTAAACATGAATCAGTTTGTTATTGTACAACACCCAAGTGTACAATACAAATGGTAATGCACATAAAAATGAGCTGGATGACAAATATCAAAAACACCTCCTGACCGATCCTTCAGAAAAAAAACAAAAAACAAAAACAAGCCCAGCTCACAATCCGCACCATGCTCCCTTAACCATCTCTCCAACACACGGGGTACAACATAAAGGGACAGCATTACCCAGTGGGACCCCCTGAAATAACTAATTTATTGTTAACTCCCCTCCAACCCCACCCCCCTCCCCTAGTAATTCTGAGGGTCTGTGTGACGTGCCCCATACCATGAAATCGGTTTTAAAGGAGTAACCAACGCACAGGGACACCAAACACCATCATTAGCACCAGCGGATGTCTATGCTTTAGTTGATAAGGTGAATGGCCTCGCTCTGCACCTATTTCAGCCAATCAGAAAAGGGCAACTGCAGTATGTGCATTGTTTCACCAGAGGGGTTGCTGTTGCAGCCATTTGGTTTCAGGTTTGGTACCTCCTTTAAACTGAACTAGGCAGCGGTGAGCTGTGGAGAATGAAGGAGCGTGTTCAGCTGGAGCTCTCTGCGTCGCTTACATTCAGAGTCTCGACACACACGCACTTACATACAAACATACATACATACATACATACATAGCGCCCAGGGAGTGATCAGGCTAGACTCGAGTTCATGGTTCTCCAGCTAGGAGAGGCATGGATACGCAGTGAGCCGTTTGTGCTCTACAAGCCAGGAAGAAGGAGAAAGGGAAGCCATACTGCTTTGTTCATGGAACCACAACTATATACGACACAACAAATAAAAACCGAGCCCCACACTTCTCCACATCTTAGCCGTCGCAACTTGCCGTCTTGATTGTCTTCTTCTACGAAACCCGTGGGGGTTAAACCAAGATTCGTGGCACTGTAGTCTCAACGCACCAACGAGGACGAGGGGGTTCTAGGAGTAATTTCTACAGCGCTTCACCCGACTTCATCCCAAGCCGACACCAGGACCTAACGCCACAGTACTGAGAACGTGGCGGAGTCGAGGTGGTGGTCCGCTTTCCCACGCGGTGGTGGTGGAGGTTACGCCTCCAGCACTAACAAAAACATTTCCTACGACGACACATCACGAGGGCACGACCTCGGACCCTCCGCGGGTTCTGTGGAGGGGGACAGCGAGTATTTACTGAACCACAACTGTCCAGAAGCGCGGCGGTAGGGGCAGAAACACATTCATATAGTTGCCGTTTGTCAACGAAATCACACTGTAAAACTGCATTCCAAATAAGAAAAAAAGAAAAAAAAAAAGAAAAAAAAAGGCATCAGAGAACGTACATAAAACAGGGTCAAGGAAAGGAGACACTGCCAGATGAGCAGGGGAGGTGTAGGGACTGGTGCTGCAGTGGGAATGGCCAACAGACACGGGTACCAGGCAGGGGCTGGTCCACAGGCTGGCCAGAATCCATCACATGCTGGCAAAGAGGTGCTACAGGAGTTAGTCTCCAAGAGCTACAAACACATAGCCATCAAGTTACACGTGAGAGCTTGCCGAGCGCTAGCGCCGAGCTGAACAACAACTGGGCGCAGAAAACAATACTGATATCAGACCAAAAAGACCATTAAAAACAAAAACCATATATAGAAACTTAACTTTGACACGTATCACTTTAAAAATGAATGCCCTTTAATGACCTGTTGCGTGTGTCAGGTAAGCAGACTTCAAGCCAATTCTTAATTAGAAAGCCATCATGTGTTTACTTAACGTTTGAGTGCGCCCGGTTCCGCACACCGGCACGGCCGACAAACCTCAGCATACCGTTTAGTCATGTGACCATACAGGGACCCTCGCCCGCCCTACCCAACCCACCCATCTATACACAAACAGTTCATTTTTTCTTTCTTTTTTTTTTTTTTTTTTTTACTAAAAACAAAATGCCAGCAGCCAAAGTGATGCAAAATTCAGCTGTAGAGGAATGCATAATGACATCTTAGACGCTACTACATATTCAAAAAAGGGTGGGACATGGAGGCAGTCCAACGCAGTCCAATAGACG
>JAOPJL010000034.1:18412237-18428665 GCA_027123545.1 Trisopterus esmarkii | reverse complement strand
CACACACACACACACACACACACACACACACACACACACACACACACACACACACACACACACACACACACCTCAGTGAGCTATACACACACTGCCGTGGGGTCTCTGACAGGCATTACAGCGAAAGACACAACTCTAGCGGGAGAGCTTGACATGCAACACGGTAGCACACACACGTGAACATGTTCAGATGGGTGGCTGTGGAGCCTGGCAGGAAACCGTACACCATACACACAACAGAGGCCCCGTGTCCTTCTCTCAACACGTACAACACAGACACACCGATCCCAGACATACACATTTCTTGCTCTCTACACATAACAGTCATGTCACATTCTTTGAATCTCTTTAATTCTTTGCATATTTTAGAATCTAAGCTCATATTTGCACTCTTATATTATTTTCATTCATTTAAATGATGAGTAGTTATGTTTGTAGTCATGTTTAGTTTTTAAATCTTAAGTATCTCATATTTCATGTATTTATTGATTTTTTTGAGCTCTGTCAAGTCTTGTTAACATAGCCCTGACTATAAATATATATATATTGCCTTGAGTATTTCAGTAATTGGTTTCATTGTGCATGTAACAGCAGTGATCTGACACCTACAACTGCCCTGTCCACATTTAACAGCCATACGCAGTTCTTAACACCCACCTTAAGAGCCTGTACCAATCCTACACATAACAGAGAGGTTAGAGCTGACAAACTGCCAGCCAACCAATAAGCGCTTGTGTTAACAATATGTGAGTGATCGAGTGAACAAGGGAATGAAATAGTGAGCGAGTAAGTGAGTTGGTCAGGCCCTATCCCGGTCTATAGAAAGGGGAGAAAGAGCGTGAATAGTTTATAGAGAATAAAATTTAGGGAGATATAAATATAAAGGCAGGCATGTGTAAAGTATGTAGAATGTACAAAGGCAGAGAGAGGGAGAGAGAGGGAGAGAGAGAGAAAGAGAGAGAGAGACATCTAACGACCATGCAGAGGGAGAGAGTAAGATTCAGACATAAAAATTAGGAGACGTTGAGACAGAGAGAAAGAGACATTTAGAGAGAGAGAGAGAGAGATGCAGAGCAGGAGAGCGAGGTAGAGAGAAAGAGAGCGTGAGAAACAGGCAATGAGAGAGTGAGACATTGAAAGAGGGAGACAGCAAGAAAAAGAAGAAACAGTGATATGAGAACATTATTAAGAGAAGAGATGGGACAGAGAGAGGGAGAGAGAGCAATATAGAGGTAGAGAGAGGTAGAGAGAGAAAGAGAGATTTTAAAACTATGACGGCAATGTAAATGTTTATTTTCCATAGCAAAAACAGCGCTTTTGAATTGAATTGAGGGAGAAAGAGAGAGAAGATGGAGAGAGAAGATGGAGAGAGAAAGGGAGAGAGTGAGAGTGAGTGAAAAAGAGAGGAGAGGAGGAGGAGTAGGTTGGGTTTTTTGCTGCACTGGGCAGATCGACAGGGGTCAATGTCAAGGTCATCCACGGCGTGGTACCGGCGCCCTGGGGCAGAGGAAACCTGAGCCAATAACACACCGCACGAGAACACTTGCAACCTCATGCTCATGCACGCGCATGCCATCCCACGCATGTGAGGAGAGCCAGAGCGACAGACACACTGGCGGAGGCACGGGAGTGTGCGTGAGTGAGCGTTTGTGTGTATCCTGCTATAAAGGTGTGTGCATGCACACTCACAGTGCGATATCAATTCCAGTCTGTCAGATGATTAGTTTATAGACTATAGACTGGTGTATACAGAGAGAGCACACTTTAAAGTGTGAATCAAACTGAAAGTATCATAGTATCCATGCTCTCTGAAGCACATGGAGGATATGTGATACATATTCGTCCTAGACCATGAGAGAAGAGAGGCTGTAGGTGCATGCTGGGAAGAGAGAAGCTTAAAAACACACCAGACAAACAACAGAGTGGCATTAGGGGAACCAGCAGCTGACTGGGCAGTAGAGTGTATGGCATACTAATATATATACTACAGGTCATTTGGAAGCCATTAGCCAATCAGCATAATGGGACTGCAGTGCCCACTAGAGGCGACTGCTGGAACTAGCAGATGTGTTTAAGTGCAACGCTTCCCACATAAAGAAGTGCTGTTATGGCATCAGTCCATTATTTGGTTTCAGTTGAGGATGGATGCACTCCCTAAAGCTGTCTGCCATTTTATTGTGGCATCGCCCCATTTCAGAAAATTATGCCATCTACGAGTTGAATACAACAACTACCAATGAATACTTTTCCACGTATTCACTGGTGGTATTACAACGTAGTATGCAAGAACAATAAATGCAACATTTATATATCTTTCTCCATCAATGGAAAGCTCTTTAGATTCAATATTGAGGCAAAGGTAATGGAATCCTTTGAAGGAGCACCTAGGAGTGTGTACAGTAAAAGCATGCATTTGCCATGGGCAATGCCTCATTGGTAACTTGATATTATCGAGCATGTGGAACTCCAATTCATAAAGTTATGAATGATGAAGATAATCTGATACATTCATTGATTCCGGTAGATACATGCTATTTTGTTTCCTTGCTTCCTTACACAAGGGTATGTGCGATGGGAAGAGAGCAGGCAAGGGTCATCTATGGAGTAGACTGCATGCTAATAATTTCTGTACACTTGATAGGATTAGTGCATGCATATTTGATGACTACAACCATAATTTCTCATGCATATCTCATGCATAATTCAGTACGCTGTGAATATTTACTATAGTAAACCTCAAAGCAATGACAAGTGACTCTATATCTCTTTGCTGCAGGTGCTACAGTGTGTCAAAAGTAAGAAACCATTTGCTTATTTAACCTGTAATAAACCAGGTTTGTCTCATTGAGTTTAAACATCTCTTTACATGAGAATCTTTGCCAAGACATCAGCAGCATACAATGAAGTAAACAACATCAAACACTTTTACACACATTCAACATGGTAACATCCACATTGTGCAGCAGCAGTTTCAAACATAGATATAACCATTGACTTACATTTTGTTGAAGTGACCCACCTAGTTGTCTTATGAAGGAATCCCAGGTTGTGTGTTTGGTTCAAACAAGGAGCACAAAAGAGCATCAGGTTAATCACTTTCATGGAGGTCAAATGGACAAAAGTGTGGTTTTTGAGTGACAGGTTGCTGATTCAATCACAACTGACCATTCATAGTCTTTTGGGCGTATTTGGCCGGGGCTTGTTCACTAGGGTGTGACTCACACTGTGTGTGTGATGACAAACTTCCCTGAAGAGGTAAGTAGTGGCCCACTGCAACGGTCAGGAACATGTAAACTGCACCGAGCTCCCCTCCGTTCTCACTACTGCCCGGTATTCTGGGAGATATATACAACTTTGACGTGAGCTGACAGCTAAGTCTTAACCCCTGTAGACCCAGGGCCTTTCACTGTGGCCCCTGTATTATTTTGATCCTTTTGTAACACAAAGTTCACCATCCAGGTAGTCCATGTTGATGACGATCGCCAGAGGCAGAAATTCTAAACAAAAATAGAAAAGACGGACAGTTGCAGACACAGACATTGTTTAACTAGGTATGTGCGTGTGTGGGTGTGTGCGTATGTGTGTATGACTGCGTGTGTTGGGACAACACAGACCAGAATGTGGACTGTGTTTGGACAAGAGCATCCTGAATGTAAAAGCGGAAGAAGAACAGGCCTCGGTGACACGGTACGGTAGGAGAGGACCCAGCGTTGCGATAGTACTGTAACCCACGATTACCCACCGTCTGCAGCAGGCTCTAAGACACAAGCTAAAACTATGACGGTGAATCACGCTAGACCACACTAGTGATGGGTCGTTTGCGACCGAATCAGTTCGTTAAGTGGTGAAGAGTGGCAAGTGGTGAAGAGCGGGGCCTAGGCAACACCATCCCGATTCCGACCGTTTTCACCATTGCACGATCGTGAGTCTGACTGACTCAACTGAGAACCGTGCATTCCATGATTCACCGCAACCGGAAACGCGACTGAACGAACAACCAAACCAACGATTGTGAACGATTCTTCTTGGCGAACTGACCGACGCAAACTCAATCAAGGAAATTAATCATCACTAGACCACACCGCCAAATATACTTTAAACCCAAAACAATTCTACATTGAAAGGGTTTGCCACAAAAGAATACAGTCGCAGCTCTATTTACAGGCATCATAAAGACCTCAACCTTGAAAATGCCCCTATGGACACTCCAACCATTTGGTCCTTCATTCCGTCGAAAAAAACTGCATGTATTTAATTGCTAGACCTGATAGGCTTGAGCTCCTTGATGTCCTGTGTTGTGCTTCACAGTATATTCAGTATCTCTTACCCACTCAGATTTGACTTGGTAATACTGGATGGCCCGTCTTTTTTAAGGAGTCACACTGGAACCTAAAGGGTTCTGCTTCTGCAGGAAGTGGCCGTAGCTTGGTGCAGTCGTCTTCCTGTTGAAGGGAGAAGTGGGAATTACAGTCCCTTAGAGCTAAAACATTGAACTGACATGGCTTACAAATCTGTTATGCTCATCTTTCTGTATGTTAGTTCACTTTGCTCTTCAGCGTGCACGTCCTTCCTTGTCTCTCCTTAACTCTGCCTAGGACGGAATGAATTCATCCACGCATGTTCACGTTTCGGCGATGGCACTGCATGTGACGCATGCAATGAGTCCAAACCACCGTTAGTCAGTTAGCGCCCCTGCAGGTCTGTCCACAGGCCCGCCCTGTGACCTATGACCCCTGCATCAGACGCTGTTGTACTCATCGCTTTCTCAACTTTGAGTATATTAACTTGCAGTTGGTCACCTTGAAATATGTCATGTTAGAATCAAAAAAAGTTTGAAGTTATAATGTCCAATCAAGCAACTACAAATGAACAATGAGGTCTCCTCATTGTACCAGATTGGAACAATGGGGACGCTGAATGGTTCCAATGTAAGCAAATCCCAAGCCTGATTTATCCACATGATCTAGAACAAGCAATACAGATACATAACACATACAGTACAAGCATAGAGCAAGCATTTCAGTTCTACTTGTGAATCCAATCTAGTGAATCCAACAATGCTGTGCTCAAAATCTCAGTTTAACAGGAAATTAGATGAAAGATGTTCAATGCTGTCAAACTCCACAACACAGTGAAGCCTTAAAACGTATCAACCCATCACATTGAAAGAAAGAGTGTACTGTCTGCTACATAAATCCCACCTGCTTCACCCTTTCATTTAAAAATAACACAAAAGCAGCCCAGTTCCTAAAATACCAACTACAGCTTCAGCAAGACGATTATCTTACCTTTTATTAGTTTGACTGAATTGTGACAGCAGTGTGCTTGTGCTCAGGGTTTGTCAACTAAACCATCGCTAAGTGGAATAAAAAAAAAAACACACTCTCACGTCCAGAGCGAGAGATAGATGGAGAGAGTGGGCGGGGGAGAGAGAAAGGGAGAGGGCAGTGGGAGTTGGAGAAAGAGAGAGAGAATAGAGAGGGAAAGAGTAATTGAGAGGTAGAGAGAGGGAGAGGGAGTGAGGGATACAGATAGAGAGAGGTAGCGGTGGAACAAAGGGAGAGACTAGAGAGTTAAAGAGGGAGCAAGATAGGGAGAGGAAGTGAGAGAGAGACGTAGAGAGAAGGAAGAAGAAAAGGGGGGTTTGAGAGATTACAGAACATTGAGAGCAATAGAGAGGAAGAGTACGAGAGAGGCAAGAGAGAGAGAGAGAGAGAGAGAGAGAGAGAGAGAGAGAGAGAGAGAGAGAGAGAGAGAGAGAGAGGAAGGGAGAGCAACAGAGAATAAAGACACAGACAGACAAAAGAAAGCAAGAAAGGCAGATTAAAAATGTTGAGGCGCCAAACGTCAACTACTCGTTCCAGACAGCGTGGTGGAGGGGCGAGGAGAGGAGAGGCGCACGAGACGTCACTTCAAAGACGGCTGGAGGATGTGCCCCTCAGAGCGGCGGCCTCAATCCTTCAACACCTGCCATTTGAAGCACGCTGCTTTGATGATGAGAGAGAGAGAGGCATCGTGAGAGGAGAGAGGAGAGAGAGAGAGAGATAGGAGTGAGAGAGAAAGAGATGGAGAGAGAGGTGTAGGGAGAGGAGAGAGACCAAGCGAGAGAGAGGAGAGAGACCAAGAAAAGTCTAGAGAGGAGAGAGAGAGAGAGAAAGATGGAGAGAGACAGATAGAGAGAGAGCGAGAGAGAGAGAGAGAGAGAGAGAGAGAGAGAGAGAGAGAGAGAGAGAGAGAGAGAGAGAGGATAGAGAGAGACACTAAGAGAGGTGTAGGGAGAGGAGAGAGAGATGAGGGGGAGAGAAATAAGGAGAGAGTACAGAGAGACACAGAGAAATAGAGAGATAGAGATAGAGAGAGGTGTACAGGAAGAGGAATTGTTAGATTTAACCAATTCTGTTTATTCACGTAACATTATTCCACACGCAAATAGATCTATACAGAGTAATCCTACTTCTCATCATACTAAAGGCCCACAGCAATACTACCACTGCCATATACAATATAGATACATGAAGGACTACTACATCATAGGATCATAGCACATATGCATGCGTGTGCATGAGAACAGATGTTATTTTATGTCAGATGTTCTTGTTTTTCAGATGTTCTTTTTTATTTAGAAGTCTTATCCGCAAGTACAATTTTCGTGTGAATGAACAATAGAGTTGTATTTTTTGTATTTCTTTTTGTATTTTTTAATGGCAGAGACTCCACACACATACACACTCGCCATCTGCCATGGATCAATTGTTTAAAAAAGAATCATAATCAAGTGCAGATTATAATTCAAACCGTTGTTATTATGCAAGAGCTCACTGTGGGAGGGACAGAGAAGCCATTATTGCCACTACTACTATAACCAATACTACTGCTACTCCTCCTACTACAATACACCTCAACCCCAGAGTGGCTCCCCACCCCCACCCGCTCAGCTATTACAACTGTTGGGGGTTGTCAGGGTGTAGCCGCGCTGTTGTCATGGCAACAGAATTGTAAATGATGAGGAACCAGACTCTGTATCCATGAGTGACGTGTACATCTAAACGTACACACAGATGCACTACTAAACACTATGCAGGCACAAACGCGTACACACCACGCCGACAGAATAACACACATGCGCACACACACCTTCACACACACACACACACACACACACACACACACACACACACACACACACACACACAAGCATGGATGCACACGCACACACAGATACACATACACACACAGAGGGAATGTGTAGTGGATATAAAGCTAGACTACATAGATCTAAACAGTTTCCTGAGAGCAAACTAGGCTATATGATATCTTCTTTATATCTTCTTTATATCTTCTTGGTCTCTAAGCAGCAATAACAAAATGGTTAACCAATCAGGCATCTTTAGCTCCACAGTGACCCGGAGGCCTACCAGTCATGTCTAGCATAATAGCTTTATCCTGGTAGCTGTAAAACACAAGGTTCCTTGACATTGTGGGCCATTGTAAAGTGATTTGTTGGTTTAGTCTGTGCGTGTTTGTGGTGTGGTTTTTATGGTATACTTGCATGCATCATCAAGCCGTCCGTCTTTTTCGAGTGGATATACAGTCCAGAGCAGCTGACTGAGACAGATTTACACTATGGATCCAGTGATGTAGGCCAATCCATTAGATTAGCCTCTCACTGAAGGTCACATTATGGTAATTATCCTAAATAGGACAAATTGGCAATACAGTTAAAAATCAATACAGGTTAATCTTTGTAAATGATCTCATTTAAGTATTGCAAGAAATTGATCTGTTTACAGTGGCGCTATAGGGGGCCAGTGTTGTGCAAGGTTTCCGCTTAAAAAGGGGGGTTCAATCCCTTACAACTGACCTATCTGCAGGCATCCTTGAGAAGAATATACATACCAGCTCATTAATTGCAAATGTCTCAAATATATTCACTGTGAATCGCTTTGGCAAAAAGTGACTCCAAAATAACTGAATAATATGCTAGTTAATGGTTTATGACCCACAAACACTTTGCCTTTACCAACCACGGTGTACGATAATATGCTGCCACCTTGTGGCCAATACATGTATAAATGTGATTACATTTATACAAGGTCATTTACTTACTAGTTCGAAGCGGGAAACTAAACTCATTTTTGGTTAAGCATTAATAAGACGAATAAGACGTCGTTGTTAACTAATACAAACTTTTTTTTCCACATAGACTACAACATGTTTGCCCAGAGAACGGCTTGGTTTTCAAACAGCGTCGGACGAAGATATCAGAAATACTGGGGTACGGCGGGCCTTTCTAGCCGTTACACGCTATCTGTTCTGGTGCACCTGTAACTGATCAACTTAAAGTGATCAATTACTAACATTAAAATCATTTTAGTAAGCTATATTATGTATCAGTAATGTGTAAGTCACCCATAGACTGACTGTACAGTGGATAAATGCGCTCAATAGAGAGTACCTTGGATAATTGCACTCAAGCTAAGGTTACTCAATGAGGCAGATTGTTTCTAAGATGATATTTGACATAATCTTAGCTTATATTTACATTTAGGGCATTTAGCTTATATATAACAAACATTCCTATCCCCAAGTCAAATGTGCTTTGTAAACTAGATTTTCTATATTTAGGATTTTACAGTAGCCTACAATTCTCTCGAGGCAGCACAAAATGTTGAAGTATTGCCAACAAAATGATGCACGATGCTTTCTGATGTACAAGCCCTAGAGATTACCATAGATTTGAGATGTAGAAATCAGATGATCTGGTTCATGTGTTTATCAGCGGTATCAGATGTGTGTTTCTGTCTACACAGTATCTGAAGGTGGGCGCATTGCCAGCTGGAGAACAGCAGAATACCTCTTCAGTGAAGATGCCTCAAACCCTGATACCCAGCGGTAAGAATCAGCAGTCAACTGGCCTAAAGGCCAGCAAGGTCAATGGAACCCAGAGGGTTGCATGTTCAATCCCTCTGCTCCTCACAGCAAACATGGACACGTACTTTAGCCAGATGCCTAAATCATGTCAGTCATGATTGCTTCATTGATGATTCGATTTTAATTGAGTATTATTTTCTTCCAATTATCAATTGGTAATTTAGTCTATACAACATGTCTCAAAAATGAACCTAAGTCAGCTTGCTTACCTGACAAAAATACAAAATGAAACATTTTCTGATGATGTGAACAGAGAAGAGAAACCCAAAAATGGCCTTTCTGAAGTATTAGGCCTATAACTGTTTGGTATTTCTTTCTTCCGAAACGATTTTCAACACTAAAATCCATAGACTGACTAATCGACCCAACACTAGTTAAAACAGCTTGTTCTGCCCTGATCTCAGGATCTTTGAGAGTAAGGACTACCAGCAGAGGAAGGTTACGGTGTTCCACAGCCTGTTCCTGTGTGCGTGTGAGAAGCGGGACAGCGCTGGCTCGGTGTGTATCGGACACTACGTACTGCCCCCCGTCTGTGTCCAGGACGGTGAGGAGCAATTAGTTCATCATTATTCTTCATCATATTTTCTCTCTCTTCTAATTGTTTTTTTTTAGGTGTGGGTGGGCATTTTGAGTACGGTTTTAAATAAGCCCAAATTCTTCACATGTTTTCACAAGTTTGTTAGTTTGTTTCTGTACAAAACTGTTGTTCTCCCTGTAGCTTAAAGGTATATATAATCAATTAGTGTATCTTAAAATCGGCTCAGGGGAGCAGAGTGCCTGGAGAGGAGACTTTAGGTTTGCCGGTTTGATTGCTGGCTACTATACTGGCTTGGTGTTGTGGTTTTACGCAAGTTCCAAGTACAAGTACAAGATGGTATGAGGTCTGTGTGGCTATGAATCAATGTGAGCACACAGTGGATAGAAAAGTCTTGGAAAAATATTAAAATATTAAAGTAACCTCATCTTTCTCTGTTGTTTTAGTGGTGGTTCCAATTTGGATTGAAAGCTTTGATTATTTTCAGTCTAATTTGTAAGTAAAGCTTTGGATAAAAGTGCCTTCTCAATGTAATTGTAGTCCATTCAACTTTTTATTTTCAGAAGTCCGGAATGTGGTTGGCAGACTGATTTGGGAACGGGAAGATGATCAGTGTGAACCCCAGGTATCTCTGAAACACAAAGCCAACGCAAACCTTCCTTTAGTATAGTAATCGTCTACACTATAATACATATTTCTTAAATCTGTATTTGCAGGGTTCACCGTGTAAGGCAGTGGAGGAGGACTCCAGGACGGCCACAGACTTGAACAGCAGGTCACAGTTGTATTTAGTGCTATATTCCTCCATCACGTCACATGGAAACTTGCTTGACAGTATCATCTGGAAGTCTTGACAGATCACAAATATTCAGAGTGTGAGGGAAAAAAACGATTTAACCTCACAGCTGGCATTTGTGTCCCGACTCGCATATTATTTGAAGGCAGCAGATATAGAATCATAATTGTACTTTTAATTGTATAATTGTTTTATCGTAGCTGACATGACATTATGTTGTGTTTTTTGACAGCTGTGAACATTTGGACTCAGAGACGCCCCAGAGTGAAGTCACAGTGTGTTCTGAAGTACAGGAGCTCCCCTTTAATAAACCAGCAACAGGTAAAGCATTTATTCACTATATTGATTTCATTTCAGTTCAAATGAAGGAGAAAAACTCACAAGTCAAAGTTAAACTATACCACAACAAATACAGTAAGGCGGCGCGCTGCCATTTTAACTATAAATATATAAATATATAAATAATAGTACATCTGCCTTTTGGTGGACACTTTCACCCAAATCATCTTACCATACACAACATTTCATGCTAAGCTTCACGAGTTAAGCTACCCAGGACCTTGAACGAATTACACATGTTTCTTAAACTTTTTTAATCATAAAGTGTCTCTCCTCCTTAGGTTACATCAGTATAAACAAGCTGGCGAGATACTCTGGAGATCTGTGTGAAATCACACCGGACCACTGTGGCAGTTCAGTGCGTCAGTAAATCCAACTGCCACAATCCAGTGTCTCTTTATGTATTCCATGGGCCTTATTCACCTATCAACCATCTTTGTTGTAAACACTAGTTAAATGGGATACTGAATGCGCAATTCTTTAGAATTGCGCAGAATAGAACCATTTAGAACTATTGATTTGAAGAGGTTCTGCATGAGAGACTGTATTACTGAATTAAGTAACAGGGATGTGTGGTTATTTACGTATTCGTATTTGTATTTTGCAAACTGCATAAGTTCAGACTTGGGTATTAAAGCACAAAAAGAGGGTACAAAAATAAAAACAGATAGTTTCATACCTTAAAGGAAACATGTTTATTGAAAAACAAGACAATAAAGATCATTTATAAAAAAAACACCAATTACACATTCCATTTGTATATCGTTAGGTAATCTGAATATTTTATAAAGCGAAGTTTTCACCATTCTCTTAAATAATTTGTGATTCTAATAAAATGATCTGAATTCATTACGTGTTCATTTAATTTGAATCCTTCAATTTTTATCCACTTCTGGACATGAAACACATACATAGCTATAGAGTTATAGTTTTATAAGTTATTCAAGCCCAAATTACAACTGTCAACCAAAAAGTGTCTAAATTATTTGAATCTAGGCAATATAGTCTGCATTGTATGCTTTCACTTGGCTAACCAATAGGTCTGTTTTGACATCTCACGTTTAATTACTTTAATAAACAGCCCATGGATGGCTGTGGCTGTCCTCAAAATGGCCTCATTTCATTACTGTTGTGCGATTGTAAATACCTTTCATTTATTCGCCTTTGAGAGGCAACACTGGACTGAGGAAAGTCTCTGCTTTTCTCCTTGCAGACTTTAGCTATTGCCCTTGCTTATTAACTGTACCAGTTACATGATCAATAAGCTTTCTAGTTCTTAATGTTTTATGTTTATGGTTTTTTTTGAAGATTGATTTCAAGTAGAATATAAGACATTACTGCTGAGAACAACCTGCCGAGCACAGTGTAGTAGAGTATATTGTCATTCTCTGTAAAGGAGCCATTGTAATCGGATTATAATCTTAATCTCATCTGAAAAGAGTGTCCCTTGGACATCAAATCCCTTTGAACTGCATGTATAGGGGTGGCCAGCGAGGCACAGAGGCCCCGATATAATCTGCAGGAGTTCTGTGTTGTGCTCCCCACGTTTTCCTTCATCCACAAACAAAAATACATTTGTTAAAAACTACGTTCTCTCTCTAGGACACTTTGACGTCAGAGGATCTGGTCGGATCCCATACATCATTTAGTGTAAACGGTGAGGTTGAGATCCTACCTGTTTTTAAAAACCCTACAATGATAAACAGACCGCATATACAACTCAGTAAATGTCACTGTTGAATCTACGTTTTACCTGTGGCGTAGTGCATTGGGCAGGAATTTGCTATGTCCAGTAGAGTGGTGAGTGTCTATTATTTAGAGTCAGAACACAACACTATATGCACCAAATATGTACAATGGTATCCATTCTGAATGAAGATTGGGCTTCAGCAAAAGAATCAAAAAGGGAATATTCAGATTCTAATAATAATACAGTCGAAAAGTGAACCTGGATCCATTTTAAGGCGGGGTAGTAGGGAGGGAGACAAGCATTTGCATAAATACCGATATCTAATCAATACTAAAGCCTAGTGGCATATCCATCAGGTCAGGTCACAGGGTTGTGAATGGTCAGGGTCAGGGCACCATCATCCGATTGGTTGCTAGATCTGACTAGCAAAATCTTCCTATGTGGCAATTGAGCAGCTGTTAATTGCTGCAAAGTCAAACAGTGTGAAGCAATTCTTTATATCATTTGTATATATTAAAGGCTATGTATATCTCTTCATATGATCCACAGAGTTCAGGTTCCTCCAAATTGTTAGAATTAGTCAATCTACCTTAGCTGATCTGTTGATATGGAGGCCTAAAAGCCACTGGAATACACTCACTTCCACAACACAACTCCTCTAAAGAAACCATTTTACCTTCCAGCTTGTTACAGTTCGTCTGAATGTAAACTGTTGGGACACACACACACACACACAACTGATTTTGTGTTCATTCGAATTGCCACTCATTCAAAGAGGCGACTGATATTGAGAGAAGACCATTAAAAAAACAAAACAAAACAGATATACTGTGGACCAATGACATCCAGGGAGAGGGTCAGCTGATCTACAGAGTTTGAAAGTCGTAATGTCCAGCAATTCACGTGGTGATTTCTTGACCATGTCCTCGTGATGAGAGATGACTAACAACCACCGATAGCCAAAAATGATGATCCAGCAGAGGGCGGCGATGACTTGATGTCTAACACGCGATAGGTCACCGCGAAGGGGGCTCAAAACAGAAGAGGATGAACAGCAATGTCAAAAGGGAGTTTGCCCAGTCCTCTTAGAATGGGAATGAGGATTGCATTCACAGTCTTTTTTTTTTTAAAATTATTATTTCATTCAACTGACACATTATGGAGCACTGAGATGTTCACATGCAGATCCAGCGTTCACCATCATTACGGGCTGCATTTGAGGTGGTGTGGCTACGGTTGGTGTGTAAGGACAAAGATCTTGCGAGGTATGCCATCTTTTAGTCTTCGGTTAGGCCTTTCTTCCATCCTTGCTTGCTTCCTGTCGAACAGCTTCCCACAAGACGTACGCGACCCTCTTACAGAAGAACAGAGGCAGTTGAACGGTCGTCCAGAACCACGTCGATAAAGCCGACAAAAAGAGTCATAAGTATTTACGCAGATGAGGATCGAGTTGAAACCATGTGCATTACGATGTATACACACACGCCTAGTCCACTTTCTACCGATGACACTGTAAAGCGTAGCAAGCGAAACCGCTCATTTCCGTAAAAAAACAAAACAACAACCAAAAAGTCATACTCTGCCTCACTTAAACACACACCATGTACGTGACAAACACGGCACAATTCCAGTGGTAGGGGCCTCACGACCCCGGGGGGTGGGGGCCCCCCAGCATCAGTGCACCCAGCACAGAAGACACTCCCCGCGAAGAAGCACATCCACAACCCTCTCAACTCCCGGCCATACTTGACACGCCCTCACACACACGCACGCACGCACGCACTCGAGACGAACCACCGACACACAGTCAGGCGTTGGGCGTTGGGCGTTGGGTGTGGGCTCTGGGGGCCCCCCCCCCCCCCCCCCCCCCGCCCCGCCCCCGCCCGCGCCGCCCCCCCCCGCCGCGCCCGGGGGCCGCGCCGGGGCGGGGGGCCCTCCCCCCCCCCCCCCCCCCCCTCCTCTCTCGGGTCTCAGACGGCAAACTCGGCCCCGCTGCGGCGGCCCCGGGTGAGCAGCAGCAGGCGGTGGAAGCGCAGGCCGTTGAAGGGGTTGCACCACAGCAGGGAGGGCGGGCCGCCGAACACCGAGCGCATCCCGTCCCAGCGCACCCGCCGCTCCCACGTCGGCTTCTCGTTCTTAAGGCGCTCGATTTCCTGCCGGGAGGAGACGTTTACAGGTGAGTTCTTCTGCGTTTAAATATTTAAATAATAATGCCTCACACGGTGAACCCTGCACATAATACGTTTTTAAATCTAGGAAACATATCTGTCTTTCTGTATCATTTTGTTATTAATTTTCTCCAATGCTTTCATCCAAAGCGAGATGTAGTTAAAAGGTGATATATTACACCACCAGGTGTGTGTGTGATTAGCCGTCACAAGCCGTTCTGAAGTGGACGTGTCCACCCTCGATGTACGACAGATAGATGAGCAATGTTTGCTACAGTCCACTGGGTAAGATGGTAGGCTGATCTATCCAGCACACATCTAGGTGGACTTTTCAAAACGGCTTGTCACGGCTAATCACACTCACACCTGGTGGTTTAATTTGTCACCTTTAATTTCGAGATGCATGACACTGAGGCGCAGGACTAAGGCATCTTGCAGACATTGGGGTTTGAACCCAGAACCTTTCTGCTGGGAGTCAAACACCCCATCCTACACCAATTGATCTATATTTATATCTATACAGTATATATATATATATATATCCATGTTAGGGATAACTTATTGTAAGTCGCTTTGGATAAAAGCGTCTGCTAAATGCCCTAAATGTAAATGTAAATGTAACACTGTCTGCCAATGACAAACGACCATGTGGATAGTGACCATTGAAGCCAGACCTATGTAGAGTGAGTGAGTAGGTCACGCACCGTCTCATCGTTGCAGATGGAGTGGAGCTGAGTGCCGAACATGACGGCGGTGAAGGTGAGGAAGAGGACAGCTTCCAGACAGAGGAAGATGAGCAGCAGCACCGACACGCCCGGGGAGAAGTCACTGCACTCTGTGGTAACATAAGTAGGGAATTGGTTTAACTTGCCAAGATTAAATATTATCATTTATGAATGGTATTGCAGCTTCATGAAATTACTTATTGGGATAGACAGCTTTATAGTTTAATTGTATTCCGATGAGAAGATATGCCTTAAAAATGATCACTAATGAGGTTTGAAACATCATTGAGCAAGGTGAATTAGTGTTAGTCCGATGCCAAACTAGTCCGACAGCAACATTTCAGGGTTGTGCACCCCATTTGCCGGAGGTCACAGTTGACACTGTATCAGTATCATGTTTGCATAATGTTGGTATATGTTTGAATTTTGTAAATTGTGAATCTAATATTGTCCATCTGACTCAACTGCGCGCTGTTTTCATTATGCCAATCTCCTTCCATTTTATAATTTCCGTTATGCAAACAAACATTCTTATTTTAGTTCCATTTTCTCCCCAGGACACAAACCAGCCAGAGGCTCTTGTTTGTTGTGAAATGTCATACAGTGTAAACTAATGGAAAGGCTAGGCTCCTCGTTTTTATAGAAACCCTAAACCAGCCTATAACGATCTACATGGAAACCATAGCGAGGCTTACCGTTCCACTGGACTTTAACGCAGGTGAAGAAGTGCATGCCACTGAGGCCCAGGGCATGGGCGGATATCAAGGCTATGTACATCTGTTGAGGGACCCAAAGTCACACAGTAAGAATAGGATTCAAACGTATTAACATTTCGTTCAAGAGTGAAATTCCTTTTAGCAGTAGCACGGTTGTTTTAACCTAAAAGATCATGACTTGTTGAAACTAAGAACAAGTAACCACAACAAATCTGATAAGGGAACCCACAGAGCAACCACACCCCACAGTGGTCCGGGGGGGGGGCATTGCTTTGGTCCTATTTTATTGCCATTACATTTATGCATTTGTATACATCACATGCATTTTAGGAGACCATGCACAGGAAATAGTTCACATAAAAGCGCTCCACACCACCAGGCAGCAATATCGTGCGCACTCACCGTGAAAAGCACAAAGAATCTCTGATTCTTCTCTCCCACACAGTTATTGACCCAGGGACAGTGGTGGTCCATCTTCCGGATACATCTTTTACAAATACTGGAGAGGAGAGGGGGAGGGAGGGAAGG
>JAOPJL010000034.1:18347924-18358230 GCA_027123545.1 Trisopterus esmarkii | reverse complement strand
AGTTTGTGGCATTTGCAATCAAGTGGAATGGATTTGACAATGAAGCACTAAACAGATGCTGAAAACCACTGGTATTTGGTAGCACGGCAAAAGTGGGGGGGTCCAAACTAACAATTTTAAAAATTGGGTGGGACACGTCCCACCCTCGTATAATGGCTCCGACACCCATGGTTGCTTGCATCCAGTAAGGAATTATTTCAGATTGAGAGGGTGGCAGTGGTGGTCGTTTTTATGGAGATGTAGTGATGGGTGCAATCAAGGTAGCACTGGAAGACCATGATGGTTGATGGGGTGGCCAAGGGGGAGCAGGTAAAGAAAGAGGAGGAGAGGACTAAGCACCGAACCTTAGAGGACACCTTTGGATACAGGGGCTGTGTTGGACACAGAGTTAATGAACTGTTGCCTGTCAGAGGGAGATGATCTGAACCAGGAGGGGGTGTTGCCAGTGATTTTAAGGGAGGTCTCAAGTCGGGTGAGAAAGATAGAGTGGTTTATGGTGTCAAAAGCAGCAGTTAGGGCCTGATTAGGGTCCACGTTCACACAACGCAATGACCACGCAGTTGCTTCGACATAGTCGTGGGTCTGCGTCGGGTTTACATGTCGCTATGCATGGCTGTGGTAAAAGGAGAACAAATAGTTGGTCTTTGTCTGTGCATGCTATTAATTTACAATTGGTAAATTGGTAAAACTATTAGAAGTTTTGATTATGGTATGGTATGGATTTTAGAAACTTGAAAGCTGAATACAACTCAAACAATGTGCAACTAAAACAGAAGATAAGCTGCTAGTTGGTCATCGTTGTACATTCTAGTCATTACGTTCGAAGTCTATGATGACCGAATACAAAACGTCTACTGATTACTATAGTGATAAAAATAAAGGTTAAGGCTATGAAGGCAAAAGTCACATGTTTTGCCTTTGTATATACACCTTTTTATATACAAAGCGTATTGCCGTAAATTATGTAGTTAGCGGACCAATCACAGCCCTAGCGGCTCCTTCGACTCGACGCAAGGTTACAATTTTTGGGAGGCGCACATCAGGCCCTTGGGGTGGACGCAAGGAGGGTCCGCAAGGACGTAACGGGCCCATAGCCCCGATGCGTTGCGTGAACATGGGACCATAATCAGCCCTTTAGGTCTAATGGGAGGAGGTTGTTGAGGGAGGGCTGTTTCACTGCTGAAGGAAGATCTAAAACAGTATTCAGAGGGACCATACAGGAGAGTGAAGGCCAGGTAGGTTTTGAGTTGTGTTGAGAGTGCACATTGTAGAATTGCAGGGAAGAATGTGTGTTTGGAGATACATCTGAATTGTTTGGGGATGTACTGGTCGGCCAAGTTTTTGGAGGATGTAGTTGACAGAGTGAGGAAAGGGGGAATAGAGCCAGTAGACAGGGAGGAGTTTGTACTGCAATGATAAGTGGGGTGAAGGTGTGAGACAGGCCTTGACCAGGTTGGAAGGGATGGGGTGCCGGGGTGTCAGAGTCAGTTCTCCTGGTATTGACTGACAAAAATGATTATATTAACAGAAATTGTAAAAAAAACTAAAAGAAATGGCTTACCCCAGCTTTAAGTGCCAATAGAGCAGACGTGTTGTATGAACACGATCAATTAACACGATTTTATTAAATGCAGAACTATTAAATAAATGTTATCATATTTATATTAATTAATCTGCCTTAACCTTTTATACATTTTTTTTCGAAACAAATTGCACACCTTAAACACACCTTAAAATGAGGCAGCTGTCAAATGCTTGTGTTTTCCCCTCAGTGCAAATGTTGGGATTGACTGGGTTATACCATATAAATCCCGAACCAAACGACTAGTAAAAACGTTTAAGCGTTTTGTATTTTTTTATATAGAAATTATAATATAAAGCCTATATATATATATATACAACTGAACTGCTTATCAGATAGAGAATCATCTTGCTTTGTTTTTAACTATATTTGTACTTCACATCACACCCCTATTTTTTGGCTACAATGGTTCATTCTGCACGCCAGCTGATCAGCTCAGCAAGCCACCAGTCAGCCGTAGCGTCACTAACTCACCGTACTTTTACTACTAAATAAATCCGTTAATCGGAAATATCACGTTTGACTTCAAGTTGGCGAATTCTTCTTCAGCTGTTGCCACGTTTAGAGGGACCAACATCTCGGATTATTGCTTCTGCGTTACTAAATACAAGGGATCTAAACAATATCAAACCCGAGGCCCTAAGCCCCGTCCCCGGATCGCCTGCTACAGCGGATAGCCTCAGACCCGACGCCGACATGGGGGACACGGGGAGCGAACGCAGCAAGCCTCCCAGTACCGCTATACCCCCACGCTGCCCCTGTGGGTTCTGGGGGTAAGGCGAATAACATTTAAAATGGCTACTTTGACATGTCTGGCTTCATAGTGAGCTGGCCCTAGTGTTAGCCGTTTATGTTAGCAGCTCACGGAAGGATGAGCAGCCTTCCTTGTTTCAGTTGTGCAACAACGACCCCCTCCCTATTGTTGTGTAGCGTTAGCTCGCAAGCCTCGCAGATATGTGGCTGCTAACCTAGGTGGACAGGTGTATGTGGTAGATGGTATCAGTTATTTATGAGTCTGACACATTTTCCAAATTATAGTCTCGGTCTCTTGACAAAACTGATCTGAATTGCAATTCTCCACAGCTTGTATGACACTTCTTGGGTTATTTTTTATGAACTGATTAATGATAAAACCATATTCCATCCCTGTGGTTTCAGATATTTGGATCAGGATTTTTATTTAGGATATCCATCTGTCTGTCTGTCTATCTGCATGCTTTAAATTCAGGCTAGACCCAAAGCAATGCTATTTCATAAATTGTGATGAATGACATTGCAGGTACATTTTTTTTATATATTGAAGCCTACAGTATTGGAACACACCTTTCCCAGCTGAACCAATGCATATGGTTTATTTTAAGTTTGACAGACTGGTAATGCAGGCAGCTGTAGCCTAAACACATGTAATAAAAACAAGTGGTTTAACTTTGTATTCAACTTGGAAATTGGTTAAATTACAGATGTGCTACCTTGTCCCAAGAGCCAGTGCCATGCAGGTGTACACTGTGATCGACCTCATTTCTACTTGTGGCTCTCTCCTGTTTCTCTAACTCATGCCACTTGGGACTAACTGTAATAAACTTTTATTGATAAAGCACTTACATGAATTCCCAGTGGATTGATACTTGTGTTTAAAAACTCACTCTTTTTGGTCCTTTTTATCCATCTAAAATCATGAGCACTCTTCAGTTTCTCCCGTGTGGTGTGAGTGCAAAATAAAGTCAGACTCAGAGGCTACTTTTAAGTCGGTTGGTAGTGGTTGATTGTACAATTGTATTCTGCATTGGCTCGGAAAACATCTATTTGTAACCTCTATGGGATGAATTTTTAAAAGTAAGCCTTGGTATTAAGAAAGGCTTTCAGCTGCTGAACTAAAATCTGTCCAAACACAGACTTGTGAGTGTGATTCTGGTTAAAAGTAGGATACATCTGCACAGTCTGTATGTCGATGTGCTTGAGAGACCTTCACCCGCCTCTTGAAACCTTGGAAGTATTTCATGTCCCTTTCATAGCACATTTCAAACTGACAATAACACATGCATAGTGGTTTTCTAGAGGCTACGACATTTTTAATGGCATGCAATGTGCCACGTCAATTGAATTGACATTAACTAGCATGCACTAGTGATGTGTAATGTAGGGGTACAGTAGGGTCATTCCAGTTTAACCTCCATTATACATCTTAAGGATATTCACTTGTATCGCTTTATTATTTATTCATAGCATTACGATTTTTATTGACCTATAAGTAAGCCTTGCACTTTGATGTTAAGTCTATTTAGTCACACTAATAGGCCTACAGCTTTTATTTAAGATTTCATTCAATTCCATTCAATTAGTGTCTTTCTCAGTAGCTGGTAGGGGATGTCTCAGAACAGTTAAAGGTCTATTGTTTGTATGACACTACAGTACTATTTTGGTATAATCCTGTAATTATAAGATTATCATAGTAAATAATTGGATAATAGGTCAGATACCTATAGAGGTTATCACTTTTAAAGGTAGCTCAAAATTGGCAGCGACTTAGTTTCATACATAGAACATGGAGCTATGTTGTGCAGAATATCCCTGTGCTTTCAGAATCACTTTATAAGAGAATTCACTTTTATTATTTTTCGTTATGGGGTGGTCCGGTGCCATGTACAAAAGGTTGATTCACTTGTTGGATCTTTGCATTATATTTATGCAACCATCATATGGCACTTTTCCATCTGCGCTTTTGGCCGCTCCCAGTCAAACCATACCGCGCTGATTTACGTTTCCATTACCAGTTTAAATGCACCAACACCCCGAGATGCACCATCTCCGGAGTCAGGCCAATGCGCGCCTGTCCAGCCTCCAAGTGATTGACGTCTACCCCTGCTTGCTGTTTAGAGTGAGAAGTTGTCTCTAAAATTTTAGGAATATAGACATATCAAAAAAACAAACACTAACTATGCGTTTGTGGTTCAGAGACGCATCTCCATGCATGCAGAGTATGGACAGAGTCCCAAGCTTGATTCGTTATAGTTTGATCGGTCCAATAACCATCTAAGCCTAGTACTTAAGAAGGGTAATGAAGGTTAAGATAGAAGCATATCGCTGTGATTGTAGTATGACGGTATGAGCTTGTTGAAAAATGACCCTTTACTCGCTCACTATTAGATCGCTGATATTGACTTTAAACACGTTTTTTTCCTAATAACAAGGATATTGCCTGGCACTGGGGAAATATGTATGAAACATTGTCCAATGTGTAAGCAAGACTAATCTGATATAAATCCGCTCTCAATGAGCTATCGAGATAAAGAAGCTTAAACGGGGGGGAATATTGGACGTCAAACTTAATTTATCATTGGGGATATTATTGTGTGTATTCTGTGTGTCTGAAACTAACCAAGTATATAAAATGTCTCCTAAACTAATCAAACACAATTTTAAGTAGAATCTAATATAAAACTAAATAGACAGTGTGTGTTTGTGCTTTTGTATAATCGACTCGAGACAAGACATCATCTGTTAATGTGGGTAGCCCTTGAAGTTACCTTCAAATTGGTGGCCCTGTTGTAATGGGGATGCACAGCTTGGCCACACTGTAAAGCCAGGCCAGTATTGCATAATGGAAAAAGGCCAGTAGTTTCAAATATTGCTATGCATTATGTTAGAAGAATATGCTTCTGAACAAATAATACATTTGGCCATAATAAAATGTGTTGTATCCCTTTTAATGTCATTTGCTAGACTCATAATTTATGTTGTTATTGTTTTTCGTACAGTATAATCAATTTTAATCATATTTAGCTTTAGAGCTGACATACATTTTATTTAGTATTACATATGTCCATGCACACTAAGTGTCGATGGAATGTCATAGAAACACTTGATCAATCTCATTTGGTTAATGAGTGGATGTGTTTGTTAGTTAGGAGGCATATTGCAGTGGTTCTGGGTGTTCTTTTAGCCGTGCTGCATCCTCTCTCCCTTCTAAGCCTTAATTGTGGCTGACATCTAGCCAGAGGCGTCAGATTAATCCCCCGTACCTGCTTTGTTTTCCTCCCCTGAGGACGGCTGATGTGATTGGCTCATAGGGAAGGAAGGGAAGGGAAACTAAGAGGGGAGTAAGTGAAAGTAGGAGGAAAAACATGTTTCTGCCCTTATTTTCATCTTGTTGCTTAATTTCTAAACTTGCCTTAAGGGAGGACTACACCCGGCCGGAATCTTAATGTCTAAATAAAATTAATGTTTGACCATATTTTGCTGCGCTAGGTTTATGTTGGCTTAACGTTCGTCACAATGTACAAGGCAGGCGGTATTCAATGTATTTTATCCCTCTCTTGCCTAATACTTAATCCGACATGCAAAATTGTCACAAAAGTGACAACGCTTTGCTCCTGGAAATACTGTGTAAATAAGTGACAGAAAGAGGGCTGCCTTGTTTTGTGGCATGGACTTCCATTGTTGTCCATCAGCCCATTAAAACCAGCCACAGAAGCCCTTTACTTCATTGCTCTGCCAGGCAGAGGAAGTTAACTAACCCCCTGTCCATCTGCCTATCTGCTAACCATCATCTGACCATAGTGGTTTTTGTTCCAAGAAGAGTGGAAGGCTTAAGTGCATTCTGGACCACATTATAAGTTGTTAGGGTCAAAGGTAAGGTGTCTTCTCTCTTTTTATTAGACAATAATTGCAGGAGATGCAATGTATTAGAGTGGTTGGTCATTGCATTGGGAATCAGAAAAACAACATTGCTGCACCAACTCTGTCCTTTAAAGATTTGTTAAGCTGGTTGATGTTTTGTTTCTTAAGTGTTTAATAGTTAGTTTAATGTATAAGAAACGCCATGTAATTGCAAATTGGCCGTTCATGCTCGATAGTAATCATATATATGTATTGTTTTTTGCAGTTTTAAGTTCATTTATATTTTCAGCGTCTATTCACTTAAGAGGAGAGTACTTGAGAACATACTTGTGGTGTGTTCCCTCTCCTCGGTTTCTCAGTCTGAATGCATGTGGCTTTCTTTTGTAGTTCTCCCGTTGGCCAGAGCTCTTCACGTTTGATATTTACTCAATGCAGTTATAAGTAGGAAAGATCTTCTGAATCTGAATTAGTCTTCTGTAAGGGTTGTTTTACGACTTTCAGGACAAGCCATGATTGTATAATTGGTTATGATTGTGATAAATGAGCACAATGTCATTAGCAAGCCACGTTATTATGCAGTTTAGTGCGTTTGTTTAATTTGTTGGCCGTTGTTAAAATGTCTTTGATTAGAATATGATTCCCAAAATGCTTCTCACCCATTACCCTTACCATTATAGACCCCTCATCATTTAATTAGAAAACGTATAGTTGTGACCCACAACTGTGTGTGTTCAACACCCTGCTCAAAGCTACTGGATTCCATCCCCGTGCCCTCAGCTTAAACCTGAAGGCATCGTTAGGCAGGATTGTCCTAACCCTACCTTCTCCACCTAATAACATGTATCTGTATACACTGCAAGGGTGCTTTTCAGTGACCCATGCCCATATCGGAGTACACTTGAACGCATGTCCAGTTCTGTGAGGAATCACTCATGCCCTAGAATTAACCACTTATTGCATGAAATGCTAATGCAATTTAGTTTGGAGGTATTGTTCCTCCATTTTCTCATGCTCCCTGCTGTGGGATGTAAAGCATTAAATACAGATTTTGGATAAAGCATACCAAGAGCATACCAACGGTTGACAACCGGGACCACTATACAATCCCTCACGGGGTACATCAGATATCTCAACCCAGTCGTGTATGGGTGATATGTGAATCAGAGCACAACCAAGCTGGTGGAGGCTGAGGAGGGTGTGTGTGTGTGTGTTTGAGATGGAAGGTCTTAAATTGAACACCTATCAGTTTACTTGTGTTTGATTGGCCCGCGTCAACTGATAGGAAGCCAGAACTAGGTACGCCCACATACCCGGAGTACCGTACCTGGGCAGGTTTCACGTGTACTTTGGTATGGTTTGCATCAGGTGTGAAAGCGAACTGTACCACAACATTGATAAATTGACTGCTATTCTGCTTATTTGTATGCATGCAACACTCGCCAGTCTCGTCCTCTGAACTGCACGGCCATAGCTGGTAAAGTAGAAAGGCAAAGGGACGGGGGGGTTCTTGATAACGTCTCCCTGCATATCCATAATAATATGCATAGTGCAGAGGTCTACTCCATTGTAAGGACTTGGAAACTTGCAATCGGTGTGCGTCAACATAAACGACTTACGAATGTACTCCTCTTCTTTGTTTTTATTGGCGGATCGCAAACCAATAGATGCATACTGCCACCTACTGTATCTGAGTGGTTAGGAGCGCAAGTGTACTTTGGTACGGCACAACGTTACTAATGTAAACGTTGAGCAGCAGGGGAGTGGGGAAGGTTGGCAATCGTATTCACAAGGTACGAATCAATCGTTCCAAAAATGAATATGTGCCCGTAATAATATAATATATGACTTGAACATAGTACACTGCTTTATCAAAATTTTAGCTGTTCTCGCTATTTTCTTATATATAATATGTGGTTTTGTGAAAATAGCTGGCGAGGAAATACAGTTTACTTTGGTAGCCTAGCAACCACACGTGCCCTCCTTCACACACATCCTACAGGGTTACCACGTGGGCTCTGAATCCAGGGGCAAGCTCGGCTCACAGAGCTTCCTGTCTGTAGGGACACTAAACCCCCTTAAACCCAAAGAGATCCAATAGGCCCTTCCTCAGTCAACACACACAAGTGGTTAATACTGCTGTTGGGAGAGGACACCCATCCAGACGATACTGGCTAATACCGCTTCATACAGTACACTGTACTGGTTCATAATGCTGTCACTGTGTTTGTTAGGACCCCCACCACACAGTACTTGTTAATACTGTGGTCACTGTATTAGGAGGACTAACCCATCCACACAGTACTTGTTAATACTGCGGTCACTCTGTTAGGAGGACTAACCCATCCACACAGTACTGGTTAATACTGCGGTCACTCTGTTAGGAGCACTAACCCATCCACACAGTACTGGTTAATACTGCGGTCACTGTGTTAGGAGGACTAACCCATCCACACAGTACTGGTTAATACTGCGGTCACTGTATTAGGAGGACTAACCCATCCACACAGTACTGGTTAATACTTCTGTAATTGTGTAATGCACTCATCCACACAGTACTGGTTAATACTTCTGTAATTGTGTAATGCACTCATCCACACAGTACTGGTTAATACTTTTGTAATTGTGTAATGCACTCATCCACACAGTACTGGCTGATATTGCTATAACTGTGTCAAACACCTACCCACACCGTGACAGCAGTATTAACCAGTGCTGTCATTTGGTGTGATGCAAAATCGTTCGATTTTGATTTTATTTGTCTAGATCAAAGTGAAAAGATCTTACCTCCGCGCTACATCAGAAAACCTAATTAGGCAGCAGGCTTTGGTAATACAAGGCACATCGTTTTGCTACTGCTCGAATCCAGTTTAAATTCCAAATCACATCAGCTGCTCTCTGATGCTCCCTTGCATGGGAAAGTGTAAAGCAAGACACAGTGTGCTTGGCGAGAATTAGAGAGGCTCTATTGGTTTATTTACATTATGAACAGCCCTGCTGCATGACTGGCGGGAGAAACTAGAGACCGACATAGGTCTAGGACATTGAGACGGACAGACGGGTAGACAGTTGCAGACAGACATAACATTGTAGACATGGATACAGGATCAAGACAGACAGACGGCCTGACAGATTGATACACTTGCAGTCAGACAGAAAGGCCTAGTACCTCGAGAAGGACAAACAGATAATTAGACACTTGCAGACAGACGTAACAACACAGAGATCGAGAGATCGACAGGCAGGCAGACAGAGGGTCTCCCCAAGAGGGTGGACTGCTAGCGATTGGACTGCTAGCAGTGGAACAACTGAAAAGGTTCTGAATATGGTTCCACGTCGACGCAACGCAAGGGGGTTTACGGACCCATTACGCCCCTGTGGACCCTCCTTGCATCCACCTCAAGGGCCTGATGTCAACCTCCCAAAGATTGTAACCTTGCGTTTAAGCGACACAGCAGCAAGGGCTGTGATTGGTCCGCTAACCAAAACCCGACGCAGAACCAAAACAGGTTCACGACTGTGTCGAAGCATCTTGCGTGGTCCTTAAGTTGCGTCAACGTGGAATCAGCCCTGTAGTGGGGGGCCAGCTAGCGGTTGAACTGGTAGACTGAGGTGGACTGGTAGTGGGTGGACTGCCATCAGGCGGGCAGCTATAGGGTGGACTGCTAGACATTGAACTGCTAGAGTTGTGGCCTGCTAGAGGTTGGACTGCTAGGCAGTGGGATTTCAAAAACGAGGACAAGGGCGCCCAGCGCAGTTCCCAAAATAAATAGAATGTGAGTGATGGCAGCGACCGTCACGCTGCTCGTGCAACCTCCTCTGGCACACTCGCCGAGAGAGGCAGGATGAGAGCCAAGCACTCACAACATTGTTGAATTGGCCTTCCCCCAGCAGTACACCTGAAGCATTTTGGGTGATCCTTTTTTGCACTGTTGTTATTTTATTAATTTATTGTTTTCTCCCGATCTCTGTTATGTTGACAGGTCGGGCAAAACCCTGAATCGATGCTCCAAATGTTTTGCAGGTAGGTCCTTACAGTAGTGTGTGTGTGTGTGTGTGTGTGTGTGTGTGTGTGTGTGTGTGTGTGTGTGTGTGTGTGTGTGTGTGTGT
>JAOPJL010000034.1:18297011-18307793 GCA_027123545.1 Trisopterus esmarkii | reverse complement strand
AAGAAGAGGATGGACTGAAAGATTAGGGGTGTTTTCTTTCCCCGGGAGTCTGCTGGTCGGCATCTCTCACTCCAAGCGCTGGTAAAAGTTACAGACGACAGATATTGGGAAATACGCGCAGCGCCACCAAGTGAACTCCCGTCGATGAGTGGATTACATCTGACGCCTCGGTGAAAGCGGTGAAACTTTTCGACCTAATCGTTGGAAGTGGCGGTGGGCTGCTGAACGGACGTCGACTGGCCTCGGATCGCTGAGGAATTCGCTTCTCTGAGCGGAGCGGTCCCTTGCGCAGCAGCATCCCACACTTCGGAGAGGAGAGGAAGGTAAACAGACTTTTGGAGAACGAAATGTAGGCCTACCTTTTTTTGGATATTAAGTATAGTTGTGTGTAGGACATAAAATAAGCCACTTGGCGAACTCAGCCGAGGTCCTAGATCGCGACGCAGGGATCAGCGGAGACTTTGAGTTGTGCACATCTTTGAGATGAGATGGACGCCACCGGTCTGGAGATGGAGACTCTGGAATCATTCCCGCTTTGCACAGCTTCCTAACCACACATAGCTTCTTTCGTTTAATTGATCATAGACTGCAACAGCCGTTTTACTATTGAATGCACTAACGTCTAGTAACGTTTAATTTCATTAAATTAAAACGGCATTAGAAATAGACAGTGTAGAAATAGTCCCGGATAATATTCGAGTAGCTGCGGTGAAACAAGCAGACAACAAACTTTAATCACGGCGCGTTTTAGCCTACCTTTTATATTTGCTCTTTGCAAAAAATTGAACATTGTAAATGAGCATTTGAACAATTGTGAACATGTAGTAATATTTAGAGCCTCAATAAATGCAGCCGGATCGTATTCGTGTTTTCCCCGCATGTTTGACTCAGGATACAAGAAAGAACATGTGCAAGAGTTTTGAGGCAAATTACACTTAAGAAAACGCACGAATAGTCACGAATCTTATTGCAGTATGGAAATATAAACATATGGAGTTGCCTAGTGCCTCCAGTTCCATTTTGCATCAAAGATCAAGAGCGATCAGATATATTACTCAACTTTTGTAGACAACATTAAGCCTACAACACTTTGGGGCTATAGCCTAGTCGAGTTTTTTTTTTTTACGAGAATTGTGTAGACGATAATGTGTAACACTTGTCACAATGTATTTGGCTAAAGCTAATATTTATAGGGAAAGGTACGTTACAAGCACGTCATTTGGCTATGTATTCTCGCGCGTAAACCCGTTGGCTGCACCCTCGCCTGCTCCAGGCGCGCCAGAGCCAGGTCACAAGAGAGGACTTCTGCGTGCGCGGAGCACCCTGGCACTCCGTCCGCCCAATGACCCGCAGCAGTGTCTTCTCATAGGCCAAACCTCTTTTAGAATGATTTCCCCTCCCCATCTCTCCCTCACTCACCTCCTCTGTCTCTCGTTCTCCAACTCTAGGTGATGAAGGCAATCAGTTGAACATGGAGCTTTTCTGGATTTTGTTATTTTCTATCGTCCAACCTTATGCGCAGGGCCAAGGAGTTTACGGTAAGAATCATTCCTCAACCTCTATAAATCTTACCTAACCTTGTTTGGAAAGATTTATGGTTGTTGGTTGTTCTTCAACCATTACCTCATTGTTGTTCTTCTTTTTTGTATAGATGCCCAATTGTATCATTGTAAAGGCATGATGCACTACAGTTCACATTAAATAAAAGTAATACATTGATCTAGTACAATTGAATGACTCGCAGAAACTTGCTTTCAAATAAACTATGCATAAGTAATTATCAGAAAGGGTCAAGCCATCTGAAACACAGTGGCTGGCTTACTGCGGTTTACCCTGTCTGACTGTAGCGTTACGGCCAGCCAATGTGAAAAGCATGGAAAACTTAACTTCCTTTTTTTTTTTTTTTTACTCTGGAAAATATCCCAACATCAAAATGAATCCCAGACCCCCTGTCGCCGCCTCGTCAGTTGCTGATGTGCACTGGTGGCCGGTTAGACTTGGATGCTTTTTCCTGAGCTCTTCTGGCAGAGAGAAACACACATTGGCCTACAAATACTCTCTGTGCCAAAGTGTCGACTGGTAACGTGTGACGCGTGGTGTGGCCCGCCGTCTATGATGAGCATGTCATCTGATTCTTGGAGCTGAACACGGCATTCTGAACCCCCCCCATTCAAAAAAAACAAAACAAAAAACGAGAGGGCGCGGGATAAGACGTTGACAGAGTGGTACGGCGGCCCCGGGTTTGGCATGCGCGCCCGTGTTGTTAGCGGCGTACAGATGCGTCGTGCATGAAATGGTTTTTACACACTTAACAAGAGAGCTGTTTAGCAGCACTAGCTCCAGGAGACAGATGTGACACCCCGTCCATCGGGAGACTAACAAGCGTGAAGCGATGGATGTTCATGCTTATGATGGCTGTGACACTCGCTTAGCCATTGTGGAGATGTGTGGTGGCGCCTGCAGGCCTGTGTGTGCGTGCGTGTGCGTGTGTGTGTGTGCACGTGTGTGTGTGTGTGGTGTGTGTGTGTGTGTGTGTGTGTGTGTGTGCGCGTGTGTGTAGGAATGTGTGTCCATGTCTGAGTTTCTGTGTGTGTGTGTGTGTGTGCGTGTGCATGCTGCGCGTGTGTAGGAATGTGTGAGTGCTCGTGTGTGCGTGTGCATGTTTTTGTTTGCATGAAAGTTAGTGAGTGTTTGTGGGTGTGTGTGTGTGTGAGTGAGTGTTAATGTTTGTCAGTGAGCGTGTGAATGTTCCACCGTGCATGTGTTTGCATGTGTGCATGTGTTTGCATGTGTGTATGTGTTTGTGTGTGTGTGTGTGTGTGTGTGTGTGTGTGTGTGTGTGTGAGTCATATTCCTGTATGGCGTTTTTCGCCCTCCGCCCCGCAGCGATAGCGTTAGCTGGCTCAGCAGGAGGTTAAGGACGGTCCCCATGACGCTGAGCGAGGCCCACCGATTGGCCCGCGGAGGTCTTTCAACACGCCTGAGCTCATAACCCCGTTAGCAGGAAGGGGTCGAGGGGCAGGGCGTGCACCCATTGGTTCCTTGGGACGTCATCGTTATGAGGGGGCAGGATGTGGTCACCACCGAGAGGGTAACAGCCGCTGCAAACGCACGCGTCGCGTCGCCTGCCTGCGGCGCCTCAACTCGTTGCCATGGGTTACCACAGGGAGTGCCACACGCCGTTTATTTGATGTGGAAAAACAAACAATCAGTGTACCCAGAATGATGTCGTCGTTTGGGAGCGTTTGGCTGTCGAGAGTTGAAGCTCGGTGGGGTCTTTTTTTTCTCCGTTTGGACGGAGCCGTCGGTGTGCGGTGTCTGCGGAGAACCTTCCGTGAACTTCTGCGGCGGCGCTTCCCAGCTCAATGTAAAAAGCCCATCAGACGTGACGCTGGATGACTCAGAGGGGGTCAGGATGTCCGGTCCTCATCGATCCCCCCCCCCCTAGCCTATACCCTGTATGCATCGTTGAGCAAGAGGCCCTAACCCCCCACTACCTGCTACCCTCATGACCCGTGTCGGAATCCACTGTACGTTACCAAAGCCTCTGCCCAATAGTAAACGGTTGTAAATTCTGGTTAGTTGGTTCTGTTTGTCTGTGCGCTGACAAGACCAGAGAAAAGCGAGATGGGATAGCATATAAGGGTGTGGGGGCAGGGATAGCGTATAAGGGTGTGGGGGCAGAAGGGTTTAGCTATTGAAAACCTTATTTTCTGAACCGTACCTCCTCCCAAGGCAGCCTGTCTCCCAGTTTGTCTTGGGCTCCTGAGAAAGCTCCTGTCATTCCAGAGGTGGTTTTTTTAAGAAATGTGGTCTTGGTGTATAAGCCCCGGTGGTATCACCTCCTCCAGGATCCCCTTCCTTATCAGCACCTGTCAACTATTAATAGAAGCGACCTGGTGCTTCCCCAGCACCACGCTTTAGAAAGCGGAGGTTTGAATAATGGCCATAAAAACCGTACAGATGAGTTCAGGATTTATGATCCCAGCTGGAATTTCGGGTGTCAAAGCTGTAAAACCCGTGGCAGACAATTTATTATCAAATATATACAAAGTAGGTGTGAGCATAGAATATAAGAAATGTATTTACATACACAGGATTGAAGAGGATAACCTTTAAAATTTTCTTTAATAATCTGATGAAACCCGGGCTCTGAATACGTATTCATTATTTCTACATAATCCTCAAATAAGAGCAAGAGAAGAACCTCAGCCATAACAAAACATATCACAACATAACAGGCGGGCGAGTCATGAACAGACCCACCTCTACCGTGGAATTCTTCAATTACGTTAATTCGGGGCAAACTACTCCTAAGGTACAGCAATACAAATCGGTTATCGTTATAAAGGTCAATTCCCAGAGACTCAAGTGCGGGAAAGTGAGCAAAAAAACAACAAGTGAGCTGAGAGAAATGTTAAACATAAACACTTAGGGTAAGTTTCTGTGCTTTTTGCCACAAGTGGAGCTCTTAGTATCATATATTGGACGTTCCTCCCTGTTGAGTGTCTGCTTCATCTCCATCTACACGCTGCGCTGTGTTTCAAGCCAGTGGCCTGGAAACAGATTGCTCAAGCCTTAGCCGCCCTGCCACGCAATCCCCTGCGACCTCCTCCCCTCTATCCGTCCTAAACAGCGCTTTCCGCGCCTGCCTCTTTTGGGTCTCTTGCTGCAAAGTTTATTTTGTTGGTTGAATATTGCCCTTTTCTAATAAGCATCCATAATTTATTGTTGGCTTTGAGGCAATGAAGCTGAAGCAGGTAGAGAGGAGGGGATAGAAGAAGAGGGGGGAGAAGAGAAATGGGAAGAGATTACAGCTATATCCGAGTAATAGTAATCATTCTCTGGCTTCAACAGGGGTATTATGTTAACCTCATTTTTCTTTCATTTTGTCCCACACACGGAAAAGTCACACAGGTGCATTGCACACACGCACACACACACACACACACGCGTGCACCCACACACACACACAAACACGCACACGTACACACACACACGTACACACACACACACACACACACACACACGCACACAAACGCGCACACACACACACACACACACACACACACACATCTGCTGGTTTTACAGCCTCACAGTAAAAGACAGAAACAGCCTGAACAGTATTGTTAACATCTGTTCCTAGATCATGGCAGTCAAACAAAGGGACATCAGTTATTTTTGCAATCGGCAAGTCTTCCAGAAAGCAGCAGGTATCTTGGCTTCTTCCGGACACATCGTTAGACTTTACCTTACTTGTAGAACTAACCGCCATTCCAAGTCGTTCATCCCCTATGCAATTCGACTACTAAATAATCTGTAGTTGTGTATGTGTATTTGTTGTTTGTATGTAACTGTATGCACAACAAGCTGCTTGAACAAATTGCCCCTAGTGGGATTAATAACGTTGTATTGTATTGTATTGTTTTGTTGTATAGCAATGAATACACTCATGCAAAGAGTTACGCACACATGCGTGCCGCGCATGCACACACACACACAAGCACACGCACACGCGCACGCACACGCGCACGCACACGCGCACGCACACGCGCACGCACACGCACACACACATGCACACACGCACACACACACATTCATACACAGAGACACACAAAGCCAGCAGATCTGTGACCTTACCTTGTCTATTGCTTTTGAACAGGAGGCCCTGAAAGTCCATTAGAACTTTCAGAGCTATTTTCAGAACTTGATGTTCTGCACCATAACCGGGACAATGTGGATGTGTTTTAAATATTAGTTTGAATTACAGTCTGAGAGGGGTAGAGGTTTCAGCATCCAAAGTTGCTGTCCTAAGAAGGGAAGAACTGAACTGAACGTTGGAATTTTTATCCTTATAAGACCTTTCTCTCGCTCAAATTGCATATTAAACCCACTCCCTGCTTAACGCCACAATTCTTCTACTCTTTCCCACTTTTCCTGTCTCTTAAGATATTTCTACATTTTCACTGTGTTGTAATATATTTACACCAACAACCAAATAACACATAGGTGTAGTTTGCAATGGCTAAATATTATAAATAGACACACACGCATACAAGCACACACAAATAGAAGCATTCGGAAATACACACACACACACACACACACACACACACGCACACACACATCTTGCTGCCTTGATGCTTGCTCAGCTATTATTTTCCTGCAACCTTTTCGGCCTCGTTTTGCCTCTTCCCCTCATCTCTCCTGTCCTTTTTCCTCCTCTCCTCTCCTCTCCTCTCCTCTCCTCTCCTCTCCTCTCCTCTCCTCTCCTCTCCTCTTATCCTCCTCACCTCTTGTACACCTGACTAGTTATAAAAGCCAGACAACAGTTCTATTAACCTCTGGGTCAGCTAAGCCAAAGGGACGGTGTTGGTTTTGGATGTGTTTACCAGAGTTCTCTCCAGCCACGCTGCCTGGGGCATAAGGCTAGCTGAGCTCAGACCACGTCTGGAAGGAGAGCCCATGCAGTGGGTGGGGGGCTGATGTATCACCCTGTGCCCTGAAGACCAGCCTCTGAGTCTGGGGTGGGTTATATGGTGACCAGGGAGTGCTTGGCAGGCATATTGATAAGGACCCAGTGACACAGACTCAAGCCCTAACTGATGGGGCATACAAATGTCTCTTTAGAGGCGACCGGCCCAGGCCTTTGTGTATTGAATACATTTATTTATAGAAAGGCGTGGGCTGGCCACCTTTCCTTCTTTCACGGCTCTTATCCAGTGCCTAGGGGCCCTTCCTGGCAGTATGTAACCATCCGATATTAACCACTTGATACATGGAGGAAGGAACGAAAGAAAGGAAGTAAGATTGAAAGATAGAGGGAATGGAAGGAACAAAGAAAGAAAGGAATAGAAAAATGGAAAGACAAGACTAAAGAAAGATGAAAGCAGAGAAGAAGGAAAGTGTAATCATAGGCTAGAATGAAGAATCAAAGAAAAGTAAACTAGTTAGGTTACAACTCTGATTTCAATGATTTGAATATTACACTTTGAAAGAGGACGTAAACTTAGCTTCTGAGACGTGTGAGGTTATTTTGTAGTGCTTTATTCTGGCTTCAACTAACAGCGTAAGTGATTCAATGCCCTTCATGCAATGCAACTCTTTGAGGTATTCAACAAATTAGGAGGATGGGAATGCAGCATCCTTTTATTCAAATTTCAAACACAATCTTACGCCACAATGCTATTAAGTGTGTACGGGGAGATGGTGAGGCTAAAAGATTGTGTCCTGCCGTCGTCAGTCACCAGAAGAGGTAGACAGGTATGCATTAATGTATCGGTGTGTGCTGCTACATAATAAACCTTTGTTAGATGACTGCATAGCCCTCCGTCTCGATACACAGCTATTACTTAGTCTCATCTTATTCTATTTTGTGCATTTGGAAATTACACCCTGGGTATCATATTTGTTTTTATTGTCCACCAATTTGGAGATCAATAAAGTATTATCTCATCTCATCTCTTCTCTTCTCATCTTATTGCATCCCACTCTCTTCTCCTCCCCCTATGCCTTCCCTCCTCCTCCTCCTCTCCCCTCCTCTCTCCTCCTCTCTCCGCCTCCTCTCTTCTTCTACCCCCTCCACTCCTCTTTCTCCCCCTAAGCCTCCCCTCCTCCTCTCCCCTCCTCTCTCCTCCTCTCTCCGCCACCTCTCTTCTTCCACCCCCTCCACTCCTCCTCCTTTCTCCGCCTCCTCTCTACTTCCCCCCTTCCCCTACTCCCCTCTAACCTTCCCTCCCTCCTTTCCTTTCTCATGCTCCCCTATCTCCTCCCTGCTCCTCCCCTCTCCCCTCTCCTCTCCTTTCTCCTCCTCTCCTCTCTGCTCCTCCCCTCTCCCCTCTCCCCTTCATCACGCCTGTCCTCCCCTCCTCTCATGAATAGAGAGCAGTGTTTGTGTAAGGATGATGAAGGTCAGACTGCAGCCCTGGTCAGCTGGATGTAATGGTGGGATGGTTGTGACATTAACACAGGACCCTGCGATCCTCACTCAACCTAATGGATCATTAAATAGATCATTAGGTTGCTCTTAACTTCGAACGCCCCCTTTCTCTCGCCAAGCTTTTCAATCCCCCCCCCCCCCCCTTTTTCCCCAGCGACACAGTTCCTCTCTATATTTGTTTTAAAGGTGCTTCTCAAATAAAGTTAGAAGAAAGAATATAAATATTACTTATATTTTTTTTATTATTTCAAGATTGATATAAAAAGTGACTAAAAGTAGCTTATTGAAGATACGTGCCATTCATGAGCCGTGAGCCATTGTTAGACCTCTAGGATTCCCACAGGTAGACTGTGGATATTAGAGGTCAAACTCCATAATTATAGACGAACTTGACCTCTTATCGCCTAGTTCGACCCCTCTATCATCTTGGAGTACTTTTTGAATTAACATTTTTCTTCAGACCTCAAAAATGTTCCGACTACAGTGCCACTAAGAACACGAATAACAGTCATTTCCGAGTCGTGATATCTTCCGGGAAGGAATTCCAAATATGCAGTGGGTGTTTGGACATGAGTGGAGCTTACAGCAGCCTCCCCTGTGGTGTGTACGCTGCCGTGTGAATGTGTCTGAGACTTACTGAACATTTGGTGTTTTATTTATTGAAGAAGCAGTCAAGACAGTCGTGACTACAGAGAGAGAGTGGCCTACATCAGACGGGGCAGAGTGTCTTTATCCTCGCCAAAACACTTGCTGTTACACTCCATTTAATACCTCAAGAGATGAACGTGTCTTTCTCTTTACTGCCCTCTCACTAACCCTAACCCTGACTCTGAACTGAGCCCCTTATCGTTACTTCCTTTTACTCCTTGTTGTGTTTAACTTTACTCAATCCATTTTATGCAATCTCAACCCAAACAGCGCGAGTCAAATCATGTCATCTCATCTCAAATCGACTTGTCTTAATTATTCCTATCTCAATGTAAACTATCTTAAAGCTCAAGTTTAATCAACTTATGTAACGTGTTCAGGTTAATGTTAAAGATGCATGACTCCATGCATGCTTCAGAGTGTGGGTTGGGGGATTTAGCAACACTGGTTGTCGCAGGTGATTGTGTCCAGAAACCAACACAACAACGGCCCCCTGTGCTGTGCCGGAGCAGCTTGTGTATTGGTGAACTTCAAGGCGGAGGGCTGAGATGAACACACACACGCCTCTGCTCCAACACACTCCATTCCTAAATAATTCAGAGACTTCTTCTGCTGTTTTTCTTACCTCTCTGTCCCATGGCTGCCCAAGTTCAGTTCTCCCACCTTCTCAAACTCACATGCTAACCTTCTCACCCCAATAACATCATATTTCCAACCGACTTTATGGAGGTCACGTTGTTATTTTTTCCTTTTGAGGTTACTTATTGAATGACACTTAACCTTATCTGTCTCATCCCATCCGTCTTATTTTTTTTATTATTTCTATCAATCCTTGTTTGTATTGTGCTCTGTTTCCTAGGGTGTTAGCTGTAATCTGTTCAGAAGGGATGTAGTGTTGTCTTAGACAGGAATGTGTAGAGTCACAGGAGACTAAAGGTGTAACAATTCTCATCAAAAACATACCCCACGGGATGCCTCGCATGGTTCACTGCGTAAACATGCACGCTTCAGGATGGTGATATGATATGAAAGATGGAAGGGCAGAGAATGAAACGACGCCAGATTTGAGCAACATTTTGGAGTTACAGCCATATCTTTATATAAACAGCGATCGTTTATGTTAGCGGGAATTTGTTATACTTTATTAAATACACTGTCAGTAACAATGACGATTTTGGATAACAAACTGGTCACTAAAGAGAACATGAAGGTGGTAGAAAGTAAACGCAGTGGAGCATAGGCCCGGAACAACAGGACTCCTCTTGGACGAATACAAAGGCAAAACAAGTGATCGACCAATCAGTACCCCTCTCCCACTACCGGGGGAACATTGAACACGTTGATCCATTTATGGCGGCACCATCTAAAGGAATCAATGACGGCTGGAGGTGAGGGAGGTCGACGCGGGGCTAAAGCTACACAACAAATAACTAACTTTCAGCCGAGGGTTTTCAACCAAATCACACCGTAAGAGGGAAGCCACTAAAGGCTTGGGCATGTTTAAAACGATTGCTGCCTTATGCCACAGCGGAAGACGTGGAATTAAATAACATAAAAGTAAAAAACTTTAAGGTGAAGGTGTACAGAATATGAAGATAGTTTTAAAGAAAAGCTAGAAGCCTATGAATGAATAAACGAAACTAAATATGAGCTGGACAAAATCATGTGGACAACGGAGGAAAGTAAACTGATTTATATATTGGGTTGTAAAAAGTAAATTGAAACAAATATACGGTATATGTGGTATTGCACCTAGCTGAGCCTGACTCACCTGAATTGTTTCACCCCTAAGGAGACGTATAGTTAAGATCTACATTTTAAGGACATCTGTCTTAATGGTCCTACTCTTCTCTCCTCTTTTCTTTGCTCATCGTCTCCTTTCTCTCTCTCTAATTACATTCCTTCCCCTCTCTTTCCATCTGTTTATCGGTTTCCTGTCCTTGCGATTGTATTCATTTATTGTTATCATCTTTTTTGAACCATCTCTCTCTTTTTCTCTTACACTCTCAATTTATATTTATCTCTCTATTATCTTACTGATAGCCTAAGCGGAGTAAGTAAGTGTGTGTAAGAAAGTGTGTGTGTGTGTGTGTGTGTGTGTGTGTGTGTGTGTGTGTGTGTGTGAATGTGGTGTGGTGTATTAGATTAAGTGATTATTTGACTGATAATGAGTTTGTGAATGAGTGTGTTTAAGC
>JAOPJL010000034.1:18207715-18218771 GCA_027123545.1 Trisopterus esmarkii | reverse complement strand
GTGTGTGTGTGTGTGTGTGTGTGTGTGTGTGTGTGTGTGTGTGTGTGTGTGTGTGTGTGTATGTGTGTGTGTGTGTTATTTCTGTTAAAGGATTAAGGAACCATTAAACTGAATAATGGGACAAAACCCTGGAGCTGTAACCTTTAAATAATGTGATCGCATGGTGTGTGAGTGTGTGTGTGTGTGTGTGTGTGTGTGTGTGTGTGTGTGTGCACGCACACATGTGTGTGTGTGGTTTAGTGCTACTATACACCTTTAAAATGTGGACCAAACACGAAGGCAAAAACACATAAATACATAATACAACGGCACATGAATTCAGGTATTCATCCTACGACTACGGTCATAGTTCAAACTAAACAGCTATGTATTGGTCATGGTTTTGTATGTCAAGCCGTTTAGAGAGGTGCCCTGGGAGGGCAGAGGGGGAAGAGAGGGGAGGAGGGACAGAATAATGTTGGAGGTGGAGGAGAGAAGAGACAGAATAATGGAGTAAGAGGACACGCAGGTCAGGGGCTGGTTCTGGCGGATTTGTTCCGGTGATGGTTGGGTTCTTCAGTGTTCCAATTACGGCCCGGAGAACCACAATTACACACACTGATACACAAACTCAGTAACACCACGCACGCACGCACACACACACATACGGACACAACCATACTTAGACACACTGATACACACACTCTGACACACTGACACACACACACTCCCCTACACCCACCCCCACATTGTAACCGTGACAGTGGTACAATTTGGGCTATGCCAAGGATGGAGGGTTAGAGAGAGGAGGAGGAGGAGGAGGAGGAGGAGGAGGGGGAGGAGGGAGGAGATGATGAGTGAAAGTGACAGGAAGTTGGAAAGGGAAGGCAGAAGCCAGGACTGAACAGACCGGCTGACAGCAGCAGAGCTTCCAGTGGAAAGCCAAGGCTCTCCAGGTACAGGGGAGAAGGTAGAGGAACACGTTGAGCAGGGAGCAGCAGGAGGAGGAGGAGGAGGAGGAGCCGGTGTTCATTTGAAAGGATGAGAGGAGATATTCACTATGTGAGAGAAGTAGGAGGACTTGTGACATGGGACATTAGGGAAGTTTGGAGAGAAGGTGGGTGGAGGGTGTTTGGGGTGGACGCTGGATGTATTGACAGATTTTGTTTCTGTAGTTGTTCTTTTATTGATTATTTGACTGTGTATGCATAGCAATAAAGATCATTCAGGTTTTATAAAGAAAAATAAAAGTTGTATATATTCCTGAAATTCCACTATTCTTCTAAATGTGCAATGTGTTTCATTTAGAGGCATCTAGCAGAACAGCCTTGCCAGAAATTGAACTTAATATGCATTAGTACTTTAATTAGTGTATGATCTCATGAAGAAAAGCATAGTTGTATGTTTGTTATCTTAAAATGGGCCCTATATATCTACCTAGGGAGTGGGGCCTGTTCCATGGAGCTTGTCATGTTGCATGTTGTTTCTACAGTAGCCCAGAATGGACAAATTGCTTTATTGAGAACACGTTTTCAAAAATCGTTTTAGGGGTTCTAGAGTTCTAGGAAGGAAGGGAAAGTGTTTTCCCCATGGCTACGGTGCAGTTTTGATACGTTATTAGTACAGTTTTTGTGTAGGAGTTTTATAATGATCAATGTTTTGTAAGAAATGCAGTTTCTGAGACGCTTAACCCTATCTCGGACGTGCCGCAATTAGCCTAGGGAAGACAAACTGGCTCTGTCCTTTTGCTGAAATATCCTTTGTATTTGTATGAATCCATTCTAGTGGAGTTTCACACACTTTTTAATCCAAGTATAAAAAAGTTTAGTGAATGGCAGTTTGTTGATGAGAGGGGTTTTGAAAAATGGGTGTGCATTCTTTAGTGCATCCATGTTTTGAAGGAATTTGTTTTTGAGTATGTTTCCTGGCTCATACAGGCTCATAGACTTTTTTGGAGAAAGCATAAACATATCGAAACTAAAAATAAATGTATTGCTCTTCTCCAGACCCTTGTGCAGGGCGAACTCAGAATGGGGGGGCTACCGAATCTAGGAGTTTACCACTATGGACACAATACGAGGACTATCTGTCAAGAAATCTAAATAGGATGCTACCTTCGCCATTTCCTACCACATGTACAGTGTTCTTGGTGAATATGCCAAGATAGTGTGATTGTGATTGGTTAAAATTATATATTTTCACTTTTGAGAAAATCAACCTTGTTGTGATGAAATGGATACCATTTTTAGCAAATTGGTAAAAGCAATGTTTGTTTTCAGGCCCATTCAGCTCCATATTTGGTAATTGGATTTAATTGGTTGCAATCTACAAACCAAAATGCTAGAAGCTACAAAATTGTCCACACATATTTTCAGGGATTTGGATTCATTTACTTTGTTGGACGTATGTGTGTGTGTGTGTGCATCCGTGGGTGCATATCTATATGTCTGTGTGCATGTTTGTGTGCGTGTGTGTATGTGTGTGTATGTATGTACGCACGTAGGTATGCTTGTGCGTGTGTTCACGTGTGTGTGTTTGTAGGTGCGCGTCTCTGCGTGTGCGATTTTGTGCATCTGTGTGTGTGTGTGTAGTAGCCGTCATTCGCGGGACCCTCACTCTCTCTATCGATGATGCCGGCTCTGCTCTGACAATAACAACAGATCGTACCAATCCCTTCCCCTCCAAGGAGCCCCTATCTCCTCCTCTCAATCTCCCCTTTATCTCTGGTCCCGACAGACCTGGACACGCCGGTGCTGACCGTGCACCAGACCATCAGCGACGTGCGCGGCAGCTACTACCAGGAGAAGACCGTCTTCCTGCGCTGCACCGTCAACTCCAACCCGCCGGCGCGCTTCATCTGGAAACGAGGGAACACGCCCATCGAGCAGAGCAAGGACAACGGAGTGGACATCTACGAGCCTCTGTACACACAGGTGCGGGGGACCTAACGCAACACTGACACGCAGATTCACAGCTATAGGCAGACACACATGGCGGGATGGGGAACTGACACGCACACGCACGCACACGCGCTCGTCGCAGAAGTGAAAAACACAGCTACGTTAAGGGAACTGACGCAAAGCAGGGTTGGAGAGGAACTGATACACAGACGTGTAGGCGTCTTTGTATCAGGAAAAGTCAAATACATTGTCATAGCATAGACATACAGTGATGTATAGTGGATTTGACACAGGGAAACAGACACAATCACATTTCTAAGGGAAACCCAAAGACACACAGACTTATCAAACAGTTTATTATGAGTCACATATTCAAAATGTATTCATCTTCCAATCCTGAATCATGATAACTTCCCTTAATATTCACAGTAACGTCAACAATTGAAGCAATAATCATGAAACAAAATCACGCAGAAAGTGTGCCGGTTTGAAAGACAGCTGAACAATCAACCAAGCGATCTGTCTGCCAGAAAACCTGACCATCCTTGGCCAACCATACAGCCAATCAGATAGCTTCCCAGCCAGACTGTCAGTTAATTAAACCATGCTGTGCCTCAGCCAGCGAACCATATCTGTTCAACAGTCGACTGGTCAACTGAGATCTACTCGCTCTAACGCGATAATAGTCCAACTGTTCATCCATTAGCATCATTGTAATTAATTTCACAATTTTCCAGGCAGTTGTAACATATGTAAAGACCCGATCTGCCAATTTCCTGTTTGTATGTGTCCTAAGAATGTGTCAGTTTGAAGGAGGAGTGGCTGGACCAATAATATAAAGACTGAAATCATGTTTGCATCTTTACAATGATTTGACACCGCATTGAGATTCATCATAACCTCATACACTCTGAGGGTTCTGGTTGGGTTCTGGTTGATTGACTAATCAGTGCATGACGTGCATGGTATGACTGTCTCCTCATGTTTATTTGTGTTCATCAGTGTGTCTGTTTCACCCCATTTGTTAAATCACCATGTTTTTCAAACAATGATCCATTTCAAACTCAACTTGCACAGCAGCCACCAAATGTAACATTTAACATACGTATAATTTAATTAAAAGATGTACAAATAGAAGCTACTCTGAGCCATGATCAAAACAATTATTAAACTGATGCTGTGATTTAGGTCTTGTTGCAAATATGAATCTATAAATAAGGTCGAGGAACTTTTGTTTGTTTTACCACTAAAAGTAATATGCAAATGAATGGATGTGCTAATATCGTACTGCTGTGTGGGTGTGTTTGTGTGTGCATATGTGTTTGCATGGGTGTCTATGTATGTGAGTGTTTGCACGTGTGCATGTATGTGTGTGTGTGTGTGTGTGTGTGTGCGTGTATGTGTGGATGTATGTGCGTGTGTGTGTGTGTGTGTGTGTGTGTGTGCGTATGTGTGTGTATGTGCGTATGTGTGTGTGTGTGTGTGTGTGTGTGTGTGTGCATGTGGCCTCCATAGCCACATGAAATGGCATCGACTAAAACCCCCCCCCCACAATAACCATCGTCGAATACGATGGACAGTCATAAGCACGTGTGCGTGTGTGTGCTGTTCCAGGGGGAGACCAAGGTGCTGAAGCTGAAGAACCTGAGGCTCAAGGACTTCGCCAACTACACCTGCCAGGTGTCAGTCCGCAACGTGTGCAACATCGAAGACAAGTCTGTCACCTTCCGCCTTACCAACGGAACCAGTAAGTCACTTTGTGTTGCAACTACCTCCCCCGATGCACACACACACACACGCACACAGACACACGCATCCACGCGTGAACACGCAACACACAGACATGCAAATGCATGTGCGCGCGCACACACACACACACACACACACACACACACACACAAACACTCATAGACACACTCACACGAGACCACAGGCACACAAATACATGCACACGTACACACACATGCGTGGGCACACACTCACACTCACACATGCACACACACTCAAACGCACACACACAAACACACTCACACACGCTCGCTCACACACGCAAACCCTGGAGGCTGTTTGTTTTCTCTCATATATTTTCCTTTTACTTCATTTTGTGCAGTTTCCTTGTTTAATGTCTGGAATCCTCATTTTCTTGATGTTCGTTTCTGTCTTGTTTTTCCATTCCCACATCTTACTCTTCAGACAATGCGTCTTCATTCCTCCTGTCGCAAAAAAGTGTTTCAGCTTCTCTGTTTCTTCTCTGATATAATGTTGCTTCACTGACAACCTCCCTTTTTACATTTAATTCTTAAATCCCTCCTGCCCTGAATCTCCCTTTCTCTCTCTCTCTCTCTCTCTCTCTCTCTCTCGCTGGCATCCCCTTCAAAATGTGCTGTTTCTGCTTGTTTTTCGCCTTGTTATTTTCTGACACTTAACTCAGTTCAGGGCTGTCCACCGTCATTCAGCTTTCAGATGGTTACCTATCCGTGACCTACCTGCTACCTCCCTGTTAGCTAACTGTCACCTGCAGATGCAACCCATATATGTTACCTTCTTGTTTCCTATAGGTGTTACCTATAGCTGTTTCCTACTGTTAGATGGCATGTAGGTAACAGTAGGAATAGTTGTTACCTACCTGTCCTGTTACCACCTCTTACCACCTACATTTGACCTAAAGCTATTACCCATGGCTGTAACCCATCTTTTATCTATCTGTTATCTACATGTTGCCTAGTACAAAAATAAAAATGGTACAAAAGGTTTGAATGGTAGACGCGGTGACAGAAAGAGAGCCACATGAAAGAACGCCGGAGCCGGATGAAGAATAGAGCTGGGCAGAGTTCATTAACGAGAGAAAGGGAAAGAGTACCGAGCGAGATTGAGAAGAGAGCACGATATAAAACCAAATAAGATGGATAGAAAAGGGATGAGAAAAGTGCAACAGTAAGCCCATGGTCCAGGTCAGAGCCATCTGAAAGACCAGAGCAGAGGGTTTTTAATGAATCAAGCGCCGCTGAATGCGGCCGTCCAGACACCGCATTCATTAGGCAGCAGACGGCCGACAGCCCCCAAACAAGAATCGTAAACCAGGATTAAAGAGAGAGCGAAGGGAACGCGGGAATGGAGCCTAACGGGAGTTGAAGTGGCAGGAAAATAAAAAAGGTATTTTGAAGCTTTTAACTAGCGTCTTCGGTGCTGTTTTGGGCAAGTAAAAGAAACAGCCCAATGCATCGGTGGTGTGAGGTGCTGCTGTTGCGACGCTTTGTGAACATTCTAGAGATACTATGCAGACATTTTGTACTGAATGTGACAAAAGAAGCGTTGGTAGACAGACATAGTGCCACTCCTTCCTTCTTCCTCATGATCCCCCCCGACACAAAGGCATATTTGAGTCTGTTTCTTTGAGTGAAGTCAAACGAAAGGAATAACTTGTTCAACGTGGAGATGATGATACACATTATAGTCTAGACATATGCTGCAATGTAAAGGAGGGCTGTGTTAGCTCATGCTTTGGTCTTATTGCAAGCTGCCGGGGAAAACATTGTAACCTTCTGGGTTTCACACCTTCACTTGCCTAAAATCATTGCTAATTTTTCTTTTGGCACAAGTTATGGTTTTCTATTGTGAAACACGGTTACACACATTGTATGAGTGCAGATGTAGAGAAAGAAAGACAGAAAGAAGGAAAAAGACATGCACACACACTAATATACAAACATACGAATAGAGGAGAAAGAAGAATGCATGAAAAACGGAAAGAAAGTCACAGGGAAATAAAATGTATTATTTCTATGTGTGCACGTCAATGTATTTGTGTGTCGGTGTGCGCGTCTGTGTTTGTGTGTGTGTGTCTGTGTGTGTGTGTGTGTGTGTGGTTCCACCTAAACTCTAACCTGGCTGCCTGAGGTGCAGTTATCTAGTGTGATGAATGGAGAGCCTGAACAGATGGCCAGATGCAGTGAAGCATGGTGGGAAAAGGATTGAGGCAAGCGGGGCCAGGAGCCAGACTGTAGCTGTAAAGAAAATATGGAGAAGATGAAGGAGAGGGCAGAAGAAGACAGAGTGGCACAGCAAGCGATTTACAGACAATAGTCTGGTAGAACGACGAGAAGAGAAGGGCAAACAGGTGGTTGATACAGATAAGAGCAGGAAGAGAGATGAAGATAGAGAGCTGAAGTGAGAGAGAGAGAGAGAGAATGAGAGACACAGAGACAGAGCGAGAAAACCGGGGGCCGAGACTAAGAGTAAAGAGACAGATAGAGAGAGATAAGTCAAGCCCAACAGACAGAAACACAGATAAATGAGTGCAGCGAATGAATAAAAAAAAGGAAAATCTAAATATTTTTGAGGGAGAAGCCGAACCGAGGGACAGCCACAGGGAAGAGTCGCGGGACCGTTGTTTTACCAATCCCGTTTATTGACATAAACAGCCGCGCAACTTGTTTTGTAAGCCGTTCCCAGATTAGACCCCCTCGACCCCCAACCCCAGCAGCCAGGTGGTGCCTCCACCACGCTGACTCACCGGGGGGTAGGACCAGGAGGAATGATTGATCTCCATGCACTAATCCCCAACTGGCGGCCCCGGCCCCACTGCCACTGCTCTCTCTGCTAGTCGACAGCAGCCCCCAAAATCCCCCGCCTACTCCCTCCTCCCACTCCCTGCCCACATGATGGAAGCGCAACAGGAAGGGGCGTGGAGCTGGCTCCAAATATGGTCGTGTCTTCCAGCGAGGTGAGGCGCTGAGGGGGAGGGGGCACCGTGAGTGAGGGGAGATTACCAGAGACGGGAGGAGGTCGTAGTTCGTTGGTTTAGCAATGCTTTGGTTTTTTTGGGACTTATCCGGTAAACATTAGGCTGACTGTAATTCTGTTGAGGTATTGTACATTATGTAATATGTTGCAGAGAATATAGTTGAGGCATAAAAGGCGATTCTGGCTCCCCAATTTAATAAATGGAGGGCCTGGTGTGTTATTTAGGGCAATTACACCAACACATGATAGTACGGGATATTATATCATTCTGTGTTGCATAACTTGATGAATTATGATTGATTTATTTCAGGGATAAGCTAATGAGTGTAGTTATGGTGTTTGACTTCCATCGTTCTTGAGGCATCCTTGAAGGAAATCACTTCACTCTACCTGCTCATCAACGACATGTATAAAACAGATTTACTGGAAGACACTTTGGAATAAACTGTTTGCTAAATAGCACATCATATTATGTGTAAAGGTTTGCGCACTACTTTATCGGTTCCTTTTTTATACCATCTGAAATTCACACCCACAACAATGCAGTTGGCTCAATATAATGGACAACTGTACACACCCCTACCTGGTCAGACAATGCTTCAGCTAGAGGCTCCTTCAGCTCCGCTGCAGTGAGGACCCTTACAGGAGATCATTCCTCCCCACGCACTAGCCACCTCCAATGAAAATAATCCCCCTCTGAGGGGCAATGCGTAATGCACATTGTATGCATTACATTTGCACATAAATAGAAAATCCTGCCTTGAAGTGAGAAAAATCAATACTTTTTCATTCTATTCGTAGCTGGTATATAGTATATTTTTCTATATTTTTTAATTCTGTGTTTTTTCTTTTTACCTGCCTCACTGTGTGTGCTTTTGTAAGTTATTTGTCTTCTATTGCTACATTGATGCTGCAACACTTAATTGTTCCTTTGGGGATGTAAAGAGTCTCTCTATCTCTCTATTCATCTCTCTATCCATTTATCCGTCTATCTTTCTAGCTATCTATCTATCTATATTGCATCTTAGCTTCTAACGTGTTAGCGTGTTGACGTACTCTGTGATCCTGAAGAGTTGTAATCTTCTGCTTCACCTGTCAAGCTGTAAGCTGTCGACTTCAGCTCCCAAGTTGCTAAAACATGATTCATACAGCGTATTCAGAAGCCGTCTGGCAATTTTACACAGTTGCTTGTCTTAAAATATGCCATAATGATGCAGCTCTCCTCTCTGGGTGACACTATTGACGAAGGCTTGATGCGTGACTCAATTCTCCACAAACTATCTGAAACAATCGGTTTGAAAAGAATCAGACGTTTGAGTCTTGTTCGGTTTACAGTCAACCAAACAGTTTCAGAGGCCATTCATTTACCGATGATTTATCTATCTTCCTGTTTTTTTGTTTTTCTTGGCCTCTACTTTACAGCAGAAACACATCCGTACAATTAATAAAATTTTCCCCAATATACTTTATTTCTCAGATTATCATGTATGCCCCCTGTAGGAATACTGCAGTTTTGTCTATAATTATTGTATCTAATCTCACTTTACTTAACCTCACTTCACCTGATACAGCTTTGACATAGTTGTCTGACAGATGAATGCTACCAACACAGGCTTCAACACCGGCAACCTTCACAGTAAGCGTAATGGCATTCAGAACTTCCAAGCCAAATATGACCACAGTCAGCTAGGGAGATCTGTATGAGATTAGCATATTTGCAAACTGTTTGTTAGCATTCTTCTGCACAATTACAGAACTGTATACTACATAGAATAGGCAGGCTGTCTCTTCTTATAAGGCATCTATTAAAACAATTAGCAGGCAGATTTATAATTAAAACTGTCAATCAATCGCGCACCTACTCCTCATGGTGAAGTTGGCAATAATAAAAGAAACATATCTTTCTCTATATATGTAATGAGAGGAGGGTCTTCGGACGACGGTTGTACTACTAAGGTTGAGTCCATTTGAGTTACCCAATACTCCATATCAGGGTCTTTATAGCTTTGAGTGCCTTAAAAAAAGCTTGAAAAAGCTGGAAATAATATTTCTCATTGTGTACAGTTTTCGAGGAATTGTTGTTAAAGGTCCACATGTCACACCTGGTGGCATGTCATGGGACCTTTAACCATTTAGCAATTCATAGGGACATTTGTGGATGCTCTCTGAAGTTGAATTTTAGTTCTGGGTTCAAATAGAATATGTTGTTTTTCTAGTTTAATCAATTTCTTAGGCAGACAAACCTTGTAAAAAAAAACAACAAAACACAAAATACACAGACACACAGGCGGCTGGAGTTCAAGTGTAAACAATTGCAGAAGCAAAGTGATATTAAAGAAGAGCGTGCCAAGGCTAACGTCTGTGTGGATGAATGTGCGAAGAGTGCTTTATGAGTTTAGAACTTGTTATTGCATCAATCCTTCAAATTCATAATATAATCCTGTGCTCCTTATTTGCAATGGTCTTGCCTCATCTCGTGCTTCAAGTGTCAGGGGTCTTTCGTTGTACGTTTTTCAAGGGGTTTTGCTCAAGGTAGGACTCATTCAAAGTGTGCATCCTCAAATGTTTAAGAACTCTTTGAAAACATTTGTATATGGCTACCCCATAACAAACACACCGTTAGTGTGTTACTGTCTGTCAGTGTGTCTTCTGGTGATAAACTGCTGCTTCTAATCATTTTATGGGGACGCACTAAATGGAGCTTAGATCACAACAGCCAATAAGATGCATAATGGAGTCCATTGACCTTGCAGGCCAGCCTCGTCCCAAAGGGTCTATGACAGGTGTTTGGAATCAGCAGATGTTTGGTCGATGAAACGATGGCTACTGATGGATTCATTATGTATCCGAGTACTAAAACTGTGCCATTAACCATACAATTCATCATCCCCCTTTTCTAAAAACAAGGGCCACACTAGTTTAGCCCTGGCTATACCTCAGCACATAATAGTACACAGTTTTATCATAGAACGCCATCTTTTCCAGTGCGTCCCTGGAATTGAATCAGCAACCTTTTGGAGGTCTACTACCAGCTCAAGCATTATCCTCGTCCTGTCAGCCCCTCCGCCACAATATACTAGACAGAAAATCTGTCTTCCTCTCTCCCCCACTATGTCTCCTTCCTCCTACCCAGGCTCCTGCCCCCATCCCTACAGGAAAGTCAGGGGTCTCGTCAGAGGCACAGGGGTGTAGCATGGTAGATGTAGACTGAAACGACGCGAAGCAGAGAACGAGCGGAAAGAGACAGGAGAGTGAGCTCAAGTGAGAGTTGTGATCAGAAAGCCGGAGAGAATGTGTCTTCCTCTCTCCTTAAATGGATATAGAGGGTGTAGACTGAGATGGTGGGGAGGGTGGGGTGTGGGATTGGAGGGAAGGGGGATAATGAAAAAAGTAGAAAGGGGAAAAACAAAACAAAAAAAAGAAAAACAAAAAAC
>JAOPJL010000034.1:18147538-18157886 GCA_027123545.1 Trisopterus esmarkii | reverse complement strand
ACACACACACACACACACACACACACACACACACACACACACACACAGTGAGAACGATAGAGAGAGACTGGCAGAACGATGTTCAAGACATTCCACAAACAAGCCCCAAGTCTCCACCTGTGCAGTTGTGGCTTGCTCCATCGTCATTCAACTTTATTCTTGTCTTAATGGATTATTTACTTGGAGTCAAGGCAGGTGGAGGTCTACCTTCTAGAAGCTGGAGAACCTCTGTAGGCAGACATGGCTGGAGCAGCGAGCAGAGGAGGGCACTGTAGGGGGCGCTGTGGTCACTGCTGAACACGTGTCTCTGGTCAAGAGTGAGCCTCTTCCTCCCAGCTTTCCGATGTGGAATGTTATGTTATGGTTTCCTTCTCGCCTCACACGGGGGGAAGTCTCCGCAACGGGGACCAATCATTGAATGGAAAACGAAAAGTGTGGTAGCCAAGGTTTGAAATCCCCACGCCTCATCCGTGTTTATGAAGCAAGGACTAATGTCCGTCTGTACTGCGTTGTATTTCCCGTTGACTGTTTCGGCTTCACCAGAAACCCAGTTGCGTTCAATTCACCCTATTGCGTTTTGTGTTGATTGTGTTTCCATTCTCCCACTCACTTACACTTTACTACACGTTTTTATTTCCCGATACAGTAAACAATAAGAGAAAGACCATCATTCAACAACACACATCACATTCTCAAACCAGCTGATATAAGATAAGAAGATATAAGATGCCAGAGTAAACTCAACAACAACAGCTCTCTTCACAATAACAAGCAAACGCAACCATGTCTGCCTCACGACGCCCCTCGCTCATCCCCCTTGGTTTCGGTCTTCTGCCGTCAGCTCCTCTGTTCCCTCCCTAGCGTTGCTGCTTTAGGATGATCAGGGTTGTTGAACCTCATTACTCACTTAATATCATAGGTAGTAACATAACATAATAGAAAAATGACTGTTTCCTTGTTATCTTGCTCTGCATAGCCCGGTCGTGTTGGTGGTCCGTCGGTCCACATACAGTTATAATGTAACCTACACAGCCAGGCCTTGTCAGTAGTACCCATGCTACACGTGTTACGCATTACATACGAAAACATGTTTTGGTTGAGACTTTCATGAAAAGCGGTGTCTGAAGTGTGATTGTCCTGTGGGAATTTTTTGCCATTGCATCATGCGTAAACAAACAAAGCCTAGTGTTAAGATCCCTTCCCAGAAACAGTTTGGAGTGATATAATCTTGATCGGGTCATTCTCAGCCAACGGCTGTTTGAAACATGTTTCTTCAGTCATTTCTTTTCATCTGATGTCTACTCAGATAGAGAGAGAGAACGAGAGAGAGAGAGAGAGACATTTTCTAAGGCATTTTAGGCATGTTTATGTTTTATATACAGCATAGTTGAGAGCTACAGAACTCCATATTAACCAATGTATCGTTGCATATCCAATCGCTGCATTTTACAAATCTCCAGAAATCATTTGTAGATGCTCATTTCTGTTTTCTATGAACCAACCAATTCATTAAAACCCATATATAATATTGACTTGTGTTTCAATGTTAACTGAGGAAACATTAGCAATGTATGAATGAAATAGATCACAACTGAATTATATACATGTCTAATGTTTACAAAGTTTATGACAAACTTATAAACAACACTGTACAAAACTGGCCCCTTACGTTATGATCGCATATTGATATTCGGTTACACGTTTATATTTTAGGCTCTGTTATATTGCTTCTCTTCAAGCATTATATCAATGATCAGAGTCTGTTGTTTTGTTTGTCAGCATTGACCTACAATAATAAAACCTTTCAAAAACACACAATAGGCTTCCTTAATCAACAAGTAAATTTGATCTCGTACTTCAGTTAATCATAAGGGTTTCAAGGAGAACATCATTGATCTAACCAATTTGAATTTGATTTGGGTATTCCAAGGATCTACATATCACCTGTTATTCTAGTCTAAAATGCTTATTTTAAATGTGCCCAATGCTGATTAATAGAAGCCTAGGCCTACATTGCAAACAATGCTTATTTAGCTTGTCATAGTATGTATCTACATAATTGCTGTCTAATTAAAGAGGCAACAGCAATTTAGATGAAGGTTAAATTATGATAAATTCAATCTTTGCTAATCTCATGGTTCACCAGCTAAATCGCTAGTTTGTGACTATTAGTGACACTATGTTGTTGCAGCTTAAAACATGTGTTAAGTTATTAATTTATACAGTACTCATAAGTGTTGTTATCATGGTTCTATTTACGGAAATATGAAAACAGCAATCAAATTGAATGTTGTCTTTCACTATCAGCGTTTATCACTGGTTTCAACATGTTTTTCATCGTGTGTCTGTGAAGTTTTAATGAATATTGCTAACAGCAAGCTAATTCAATATATTTGAAAGGTTATGCCTGCATTTAAATACATTTCCATCCTTATTAACACGCTGGAAGAGATGAGCGGTTTCAGTTGGAGGGTGGAACAGGAGAAATTGAGCAGTGTCAAAGACTTATCAAGGAAAGATTGCATGGTAGCACTACCGGAGTAGTAGTATGCAGATATTTCCTCAATGTGTAGCCCCTTTAGCTGCTTGACTGGCTTACTAGAGGAGAACACCTGGAAATGTATACAGCGAGAACAAGGAGAAACTCTATAGAACCACTAATGGAACACAGCCTTTGACATCTGCTAGCATGTATCCATAAGCGTGGTTCCACTGCCATAATGGGCAGTCACTAAGCAGGTCTATGAAACAGCAATAAGTACAATAATGACAGTAGACAGAGAACACCAATATATCGTAGCAAATACCTCATGCCTGTAACATCTTAGTCCTTTATTCAACACTATTGCTGTTAGACAAAGTCAGGAAGCAAAGCTATCAGGGTGCATGCAGTAAAACTTTAAGGGACATAGGTGCAAGCACCAATAATATCCTTACTGAAATGAAAGCTAAATTATACAGAAATGGTAACTCAGAGTCCATGGCCGTTGATAATTAGCTACAGGTTGCAATATGAATAATTAGGGGTTGATAATACACAACGTGGCAAAGCGATCATCCCAAAAGTAAATGTCGAGAGCCATTTGCACATAGAAAGAGAAATCCAGTTCAGCAAATGATTTTAAAGACAATCCTTGATTACTTTTTTGTATTTTATGCAGTAACACAATGTCAACGAAAGAACATAGTTTAATTTGGACACAAGCCCAGATTACTTAAAATTTGATCGCTGTTCATTTTCAATGTCTAAAATGTATCCAATGCTTAACATTTTAGTTCTGCGGTTTAGTACCATAAGAGTATATAATGTATGGCTCTAATGCCACATCTATTATAATCTCTCAATCGTATCACAGCACCAACCATTTAATATGGACGCACAGTATTTTTTCATTGGCTATGGTTGTGAAATGTTACCATTAGACTTTATCTGAAAATGTCTGAAAATGTTTTATTTGTATCAGGTCAAAGTTGATCATCTAAATGCTTTGATAATGGCCCCCACTAATTCTGTTTTTAAACTTGGAACCTCTGTGCAGTGTTTTACTACAAATATTTATTCTATTAATCTATTTATTTTTAACTTTGTCAAACCAAATTGGCACACATACTTGTAATTATATATGGATTTAAACGATAATTACACCAATTACACATTCAAGTTTTCTGCCTCATAAATACATTGTTTGAATGTTTGTGTTTCCATTTCATTTCCACAATGTATGTACAAAATATTCACTTGTTGTTCAACATTGGTTGAAAAATCACCCGTGACCTAAACGTGCATGAACACAGTCAGACCCACACTCTAAATCTCTAAATAAACTGTGTAACTATTGTAAAACTCCCATTGAGATCATTTAGCAATCAAACCACAATGTTTATTTACTGTTTTTCGATAATCGACGGTAACATAGATGGCATAATTATCCCAGGGAATGGTTTTTAAATGTTCTATACTGTATGAGTGCCATCTGGGGTCCAATGTTGCACAATTGCATTCTTCATACGAAATTAAACTCAGTGTATTACAAATTACAATCTCCATGAGCAGACTACAAAATGTTTGAAGAGAATTGCTTTGGTTTGTTGAATGTGGTTAATGTGATTTTGGGGAATCAACATATTTTTGTGGACATTTGGTATTTCATCCAGGCAGGGTTATTTTGTGTGTCCATCTTTGGTGTCACATTCTGGTTTAAAATGATGCGACTGGTGGTTAACAAGTATTATAAGCAAGCATCAGAAGTGTCCATCCTACTGCATAATTTCATGGTGGTCATCATAGCGAGGCCTGTTTGGAAACTAGGCTTTGGTCACGTTGGAGTGGCTACCTGGTAGTTTGTTGAATTGTAACAGTGAGACAGAGTGTAATTGACAACTGCTGACTAGTTAACCTTTAAAAGGAGGAGACGAGAGGATGAAGCGGGTGGAAAAAAGTGCCGGGCATTGTATATTCTCTGTCATGTGTACTATGAACTAATTTAGAGGAAAAATATATCTGAAAATGACTCTGAAATGTACAAATAAACCAACATGAAAATAACAAGTTGTGTGTTTCTATGTGTGTTGTAGACGCTGTCTTAATTCTAGTCATAGGTTTGTTTCCTGCTATTTCAAGATTGATAACAGCCAGAACATTGATAGGAACAGCCATCTAAATTGGTTAAATTCGAACCAATTGAGATGGGTTTAACAAAAGCAAATTCCACACTATTAATTCAACAGGCTTTTTGGTATTCTGTGTGAAAGGATACATTGATATAATTCATGATGGATGCATTTTGTTTGCTAATGCACCGGATGATGGAGTGTGTTATGTGAGCCTAAAGGAGCAATAAATTCACACAGCCAGCAGTGTGCGATGACTTCGCTCCACGCCATAGCCCTGTAGCCTGTCACAACACATTCACACTGTCACAGTGAATACTGTAATCAGGCCTCATTTGCACATCAACTGTGTAAAACCCCCAACATTAACAGATAGATCCTTGCATGCTTTTGTTATGGTCTCACACAAATATTTGTGTCAATCTTTTTTCCGTGTTTATTTCAAGGGTTACCATAATTTTACTCTCATTATAAACGAGTATCCAAAACCCTACATTAATTATTGCAATAAATCAGAGTCTGTCTGGCTCTCACTGTCCGTCAGTCTGTCTCTACCTCTATGTCAGTCTCTCTGCCTTTATCTGTCTGACAGTCTGTCTCTAGCTATCGGTCTGTCAGTCAGTCTGCCTCTGAATTGCTCTCAGATAGTCGTTCCGTATCCGTCTATCAGTCTGTCCCGGCTGCAGACCGCCTAGTGGGACGGACAGACGTACAGCCATAGAGACAGACGAGGGGGCTAATGAAGGCATCTCCAGCGAGCAGCCCTTCAGCGGGGTGAGAGGAGGCTGCGGTGTGACAGGAGGATCGGAGGTGCTTTATTGTCTCTAAGGCGCCGGGAAGGGGCATGTTCTCCTTGTCTTCTCTATTGTTCTCCCTCTTCTGTCTGTCATTCACACCCGGTGATACGAGTCGTAAAGTAGCTGCTGGTGTGTCGCTTGAATGCGTCTCTTCAATCAGGGCAATCGTTTACCTCATGGAAACGATACAGAGAAAATTGGTGGCACATTTTGGTACAAAGCACTTACGGAAATGTCTACAAATTATGAGCAATTTAAAAAATCCACATTATCGAAAGATAGAAATAACTTTAAGTCTGCTGTTTTTACGGTGCTCTCTATCTTTCGTTGCATACTTTCCCCTATTATTTTATCCATCCTTTCTCCTTTGACCCTATTGTCTTATCTTCTTATCCATTGCATCCTATAGGATCATTGTTTCCCTGCAACAAGAAAACATCCCAGGAAGAAATATGAATTAAAATATGAATTGTGATGTCAATACACACCCAATATCATGCCTCTCAGAAGGGCCAAACTATGTCATGAAGAAGTGAATTCTATAAGTGGTCATGACATGATTAACCCAAGGTAGCCCTCTTATGCTATTGTACAGTCTCATCTGTAGTTTCCTTAAACGCTTAACCAGTGGCCTAGAATGGGTAAGGATTACATATTAACAGTTGATAATTAGATAGTTAATACAAAAAAGGCTAATGTCTGAAACATATGGATACTTTTTAGTGTAGGATTCCATTATACAATTTATTGATTAAAGTAAGTATTTTGATATATAATATTATATATCAAAAATATTTAAAAAGTTTGAAGTGAAGCATTTGATAATGATAATGACATTTTCAAATGGTTGGTCATTTCAAGCATTTGAAAATGATCAGAATTTTCATGCTTGATAACAAGCATGCATTAAAAGGACAAATTTATCCTGTTGATGAAACACAACGTAGGATTGCTACAACATTGGAATTGCTGAAGGGTAGCCATTCATCCGTTGTGTGGACATTGGCGCCTTCGATAGTTTAATTGGCACTGCCTGAAAATGAAGAACATAACACAGAGTACCCTTGTCGTTGAAAGGAACATAAAGTTCACCACACAACAGAAGAAAGAAAATAGGAGGTCAACATTTACAGAGCTAAGAGGAAGCCATTGATTCATATGAATGATTTCAATCTATAATCTCAAATAAAGCTGATACAAATACAGAGCCTATTCCAACACTTGAATAGAAAAAATGAACACTTGATAGTCTTTTTCCCTCTGAGGCGTTTCTTTGGAAAAGATTGCAACCTTTCTCATTCTGTGGTCTTTTCGCTGTTCATGGGTCTGTGGTTCTCAAGGTGTTGTCACCAGATTATTGGTTGTTTTCTGCAAAGCTATGTAAACCATTGCAGTTTGACAAGTTCATTCGTACCACAAAGATTTTCTTTGTCAGCATCTCAACTATGTGTGTTACAATGTGTTTAATCAACTATGGAGGGAAGGAGAAGATACAGATCGAGATACAGGGAAACATCAATAAATATGAGATTGCATGTTTCTCAAAATCTAACATTTCATGTATGCAAATGTATGTGTTTTGCAGAGAAAGAACGTCTTCAAACTGTGGTCTGTTCCGTGGCGTTAGCCCAAAGCCATCTACCCAGTGACCTTGTGCATCTTTTCATAACGCTCTAATCTGTGCTAGTGGCAAGTTAAATGTGTGAGTAATTAGGCCAGTGGTTTAATTACAGGCCAATTAATCTCAAATCAGCATCGTTTAGTCAACTCTCTTATCTGCTGCTATGTTTAAACACATGCTGCATAGACAACATACAATCTGGATCAACTTTGTGGGACCAGATCGGCTTTAGACATTGAGAACATTGGAGAGAGAACATTGCACTAAGTATGTTTGCGCTCTGATGGTGCAGCTGGAGAGATAACCGTTAATAAAATCCAGATCTAACCTGCTTATCTTCTAAAGCTTATTTTGAAAAGTTATTGGAAAACTTGCTGGGAATTAGACTGTTGAGTACAATAACTCTAATATGCTACCATAGGGTTTGTTACTTTCAGTGATGAGGAATGAGGATGGCAGAAAAGCCATGAGGGTGAGAGGTGATGGTGGAGGGCAGAGATGAGCTTAGTACGATTGTTGATGAGATGTCCAGGCAGGCAAGCAGATAGGTAACTAGGCATCCTGTAGTACAGGGAGCCGGAGTTATGCCTGGCACACACTAGACGACTTTTCAAATTGAGAAAACACGAGGGACCACTCACCTTTCGATAGATGAAGGACTGAGCTCCTCTATTTTGCAAATCCATCACACTTTTGATTTTGCAGTCAAGCCTTCTGTCGGGATTAGCGCCCAGCGGGGCTCCAGATTGGCTATCGTCTTTCCCACGTGACAATCCATACACAGCGTGCCCGGCTGTCCTCGGAGTTCCCCCCACACTATGGGTTATTGTATTGTAAATATTGATCATGTTTAATGGGTGCGGTTTCGAATTTGTGACGTTCCGATCGGTAAAACACACTCCTAACATAACGGCAAAAGCAATCAGCAAATCAGGGCTCAGAGTCGGAAGGGGGTAATCTTAAGCTTGAATACACAATTCAACAAGCCAGAGACAGAGCTAACAATTGTGGTTAAAACAGCGATCTGGAAATGAGTGAGTGAAGGAACATGATTATGGGATGAACAGCAATCGGGGAGCCTGGAGAATGAATGCCACGCACAACACACAGACCCATACACACAAACCAAGAGAGACGGAGAATGCCAGGAGATCACAGGAGACATAAGGGAACAGGAAAACACAAGAAAACTGGAGGCATGGGAACTGGATGTGCAATGGATGTGACGGTTTGAATTTACATTTCCTAAATGAGGGCCTCAATTATTAGTTATTTATTCAGAAACATATTTCTTAGCATGAAGCTCAAAATTGTCGGTCTGTGGTGTAATGGGGAGTTTTAGTTGGGCACTGGTTTTCACTTCAAAATAAAGGCACAGTTGGAGATAATTCCTGAGGCAAAGTAATGGAAAATGCAATAAAATACACAGAGACAATCTGAAACGGTGCAGACAGGACACAGATGCAGACAAGCACACACGCGCAAAGACACACACAAACAGACACACACACACAAACAACAGAGAGGCACAGAGGACCCTGACTGTATATTGGAGGTTCTGGGACAAAATCACGGTTGCAATGAGACTGCTGTGAAGGAAAAAGAGATGGAAAACAACATGATGGGCACAGAGAGAAGAAGCCCAGAGAAAGCCAAACCCCCCAGCTCTCTTCCCCTTCCCCTTTAATTCGCCAGCCCCTCTCCAACAAAGTGTGTCTTAATGAATTGGAAATGGCGCTATCCATGAGAGAGCACGTCCATAAACACGGGAGGCTGCAGGTGTAGACTCCATTTAGATGAGTCCTTGCACTGTCCTCTCCAGGAGCAGCGCAACCAGCCTCTGGAGTGGAGATGAGATGGGGAGACGCTCGCCTGCAGCACACAGAGGGATTAAAGTGAGGATCCTCTACATGTGCAGAACCGTGTTTGGGGTCAGGTGCTCTTTTATATTGTGCTGGTCCCTATTTGCATGTGTATACGCTTAAAGACAAGGAATTTATGAAAAAATGGATAGAAACAGAAAAAAAATAGCGATGTTTAGTAATAATATAAATTATGGAAATATGCAGTATATATTTTCGTTGTTTTGCTCTTGGTATATTCAATCCAATTATCAGTTCAAAAGGTGACTTCCACATTTTAGTAAAATCCAATAAACCACCCTATCATATAGTCATGTTCACTTATGTTGCTCTGATATCTGTAGGCTTTCTTCTTTAAAGGGTCATAGTATGCTCTTTAGATTTTTTCATTTTTCCTTTCCTGTATTGTGTTACATAGCTTGTTGTCCACATATTGGGTATGCTAAACAGCTCAAAGTCTGTCAGCTCAAATGCATTAGATGCCTTTTAGAAGGCCAGCCTCCCTGGCGGCCCAAAAGGGAACACATCTGGTTGTTAGAATTCATCAGCGAATACATTTTAACTTTCACATTTGAATATGTCTAAAAATAACTCCAGTTCAGCGGTAGGAGACAGAACTGGTTTATATGATATGTGGTATTTCAGGTATTTCATATAAGTATTTCAATAAAGGTATTTCATCATAGTTAATTTTGCATTAGTAATCTGCATAATGCCACAAGGAGCAAGCATCTGAGGAGATTTTTTGTTTGCTTATTGAGGAAAATAAACAAATATTGTGTTGCGACTATTCCACTTCTTATCTTCTAAAATGTTCCCTTCTATTTTCTACTGGCTTATTAGACGTGCAAATTGTGTTTTGTCTGAGAACACACTCACTTTGTATTCCTCAGGCTAGCATATATGGATGTGCTTTGGTAAAACAAAAACAAAATGTCTACAAAAAAGAAACATGATAAATCAAGGGGGATTGGCACATTGAAAGAAATTACTCTGTGAGTGGGACGGAGCCTGATAAATTGTTGAATACATTTGCATTCAGATTAAGTGTGAACAAAGCGATTACATACCAAACTGATTTTCGGTACTCTTTTGGATGGCTGTCAGAGACAGATTTTGATTTGCTTACCTTCATCACTGTCACAATATCTGACACAATTCTAGTACAAATGGTGTTCAAAAGAGTCTTTAGATGTGTATAAATATAGAATTTGGCCTCAAGTCCAAGTGATCTGTTAGAATAATCAATAGATAAGTATTAATAAATCATTATAGTTACATACAATATTAGCTTAATAATTGTCACTGCTCATTGCAGAGGTGTATAAAGTACTTGAAAAAAATAACTAAGTAAAAGTATAAGTACCATAACTGAAAATGACTTTGGTAAAAGTTAAAGTCACCTAAAAAAAATGTACTTGAGTAAAAGTCTTAAAGTAGCTCACATTAAATGTACT
>JAOPJL010000034.1:17771406-17788234 GCA_027123545.1 Trisopterus esmarkii | reverse complement strand
AGTAGTACTACAGGGTTACCATAGTAACGCGACAGGGTTGACATGCTACATAGTAGTACTACAGGGTTACCATAGTAACGCTACAGGGTTGACATGCTACATAGTAGTACTACAGGGTTACCATAGTAACGCGACAGGGTTGACATGCTACATAGTAGTACTACAGGGTTACCATAGTAGCACTACAGGGTTGACATACTACATAGTAGTATGACAGGGTTACCATAGTAACACTACAGGGTTGACATACTACCATAGTAGTACCAAAGAATAACCATAGTAATGCTACAGGGTTGACATACTACCATAGTAGTACTGCAGGGTTACCATGCTGCATAGTAGTACTGCAGGATTACCATACTACCGTAGCAGTACTACAGGGATACTGTAGTAGTACTACAGGATTACCATACTAGTAGTATTAGGATTACCATTGTAGTATGTAGTGTATTACCATTACCAGTGTAGTATATAAGCATTGTAGTATCACCATACTACCATAGTAGTGTTTTGTAAACTGTACCCCATTATCAGTAAACTGTAACCCATTATCAGTAAACTGTACCCCTTGTTCAGTAAACTGTACCCCGTGTTCAGTAAACGGTACCCCATGTTCAGTAAACTGTACCCCATGTTCAGTAAACTGTACCCCGTGTTCAGTAAACTGTACCCCGTGTCCTGTCAGCTGTAGCCTGTGTCCTGTTAGCTGTACCCCCTGTTCGGTAAGCTGTACCCCTTAGCTCTGTGCTCTGGTGTGTCCAGGCGGTTGCCGACCACATCCCTCAGCTGGTGCAGGGCGTGCGAGGGAGCCAAGCCCAGCCGGACGACCTCAGCGCTCAGCTGGCCCTTATCATCGCCAGCCAGAACTTCCTCCAGGTGCTGAATTGAACACACCGCGCATATGGGTGCAGGGTGGGAGCGGAGTACCACCGATGTGATTAATGAAGTGTTTTGGTCCTGGGGTCTCACCTCGACTTTATCTCGGCGTTGTTCTTGAAGCACTAAAATGGTATTAATAGAACAGAGGTGTGGGATGTGTGAAGACACGTTGAAGGTGACACGGTTATTATCGTGATCTTTTTCTTCTTGTCGGATCGCTACAGATAGCAATTTTTTTTTCAAAAAAGTAATCTTTGTAAACGAGAAATGATTTTAAAAGTGTTTTAGTTCAAGTAAAACAAATCCATCACAGTTTGAGTGGTGTAGAGGGAGGGCTCTATTAAGCACAGGACATGACCTCTAATACTTTGTTATGGGATGTGTTAGTGATTTTAGGGATGAAGATCAATCATGGAAGACTTGGTAGTGCAAATATGAAATGTTTGTGTAGTCATTGCTTGCTGCAATGACTACACAAACATCATTGCTTGCAGACCGAAAGTGCATTGTTTATTCAGATAACGCATCTTGATGGGTATTTGCATTGTCAAAATCGTAATCAGGCATCCAGAAGCTGGCCCATTTTTTTTTGTAAAACTGTCAAAACAAAATGCACTGCGCTATATCACCCAGCTGTGTGTAATCCTTTCCATCCTCCCCCCCCCCGCCCCACTCTCAACTCTAAAGCCGGGCAGCAAGATGGTGACTTCCTCAAAGTCCTCGGTTCCCACGGTAACGGACCAGGCGGCGGCCATGCAGCTAGGCCAGTGTGCCAAGAACCTGGCCACGTGCCTGGCGGAGCTGAGGACCGCCGCGCAGAAGGTACCGTGGCCCCGGCCGGACAGACGCGCCGAGCCCACTGCACTCTCTCTGGGGCCCTTCATTGCCATGGTGCCTTATGTTGCCATGGTACCCGATGTGGAGGCTGGTACCCTACTATATGTTGACGGACGATGCAGAGAACGCAAGGATGCGTCATGCTTTATTGAGTAGTCCCAGTCAAACCGCTCAAATGTGTACCATTTGGACATGTGAGAAAACCTGTTGAACAGTCACTACTGACATTTCATATGTCAGGAAATTACATTCACCAAGAAACACATCAGCCCTGCTCAGGTGTCGGAAACAATCCTCAACATTTCAACTGCTCCTCCATACCTGATGTGTTTTTTTCTTATTTTTCCCCCTGACAATCTGTGTTGCCGCAGTGTTTAAGTTTTTAACACTGAAGTTTGAGCAGCATCACAGGGTCAATAAACAAGGGGTGTACCTCTGCTTTGTTGTGCAGGCCCACGAGGCATGCGGGCCGATGGAGATAGACTCGGCTCTGACCGCCATCCAGAACCTCAAGAGTGAGCTGCAGGACGCCAAGATGGCCGCCGTCGCTGGCCAGCTTAAGCCCCTGCCTGGGGAATCGGTACGGTGACATTTATGCATTTGTTTCCATTTTTCATTCTTTTCTCTTTGTTCTTTATTTCTCATTTCCCTCTTTCCCTTTTTTCTCTCTTCATTCCTTCCCTCTTTGCTTTATTTCTTTCTTATTGTCTTCCTTTCTTCCCTTGCTTCCCTTGATTAATTCCTTGCCTTCTTTCTTTCTTTCTTTCTTTCTTTCTTTCTTTCTGACTCAAGCCCATTTTAAGACATATGTAATATAATTGAATAGAATATAAAAATAGAATTCATAGAATCTGAATTTCAATGCCAAGTTCCCAAGACCCAGAGATGAGTGTTTGAGTGGACGTCCTGACCCAATGCGACGTCATACTAAACCCCGCGCCCCAAACCTCTCTGCATCTAGCTGGAGAAGTGCGCCCAGGACCTGGGCACCACGTCCAAGTCTGTCGGATCGTCCATGGCCCAGCTGCTCACCTGCGCTGCTCAGGGGAACGAACATTACACAGGTCAGTACCGTACGCCCGCTTCCAAAGCTCTATCTCTACTCTCCCCATGGGGTACTACTGAATCATTAAATAGACGGCAGAGCTGTGTGCGCACTCTTGTCCCCGGTAGTTATAAGGCAGGAGCTGACGCATATAGGGCAGTCCCTAGTCACCTCACATGTTGTTCAGCCGTTAATGTGGGTCTCATGTAATATTTAAAAACGGAGGCTGAGATGAAAGCATTGGTGGCCACCAGGACGATGAGGAAGCAGTGGATCATCCAGCCTGACAGATGTTATCCTATCATGTCGACATAAAAAACAACCGCATCTTATACGCTCTGGTGGGATTTGCGCGACGCCTCAACCGCTGCTAATGTTCGGGAGCTGAAGTGTCACTCCAGGGACTGTTTGATCGTGTAGTTAACGCGTCTGTTTTAATAAACTTACAATGCGTATCCAACCTGAACGATAAATGCTGCATTGAATGGATTCTCGATGGATATATTCATATTCATCAAAGGTTTTAAATGTGCAAACTTGGGGTTATTGCCTGCCTTCTCCTGCCTCCTTTTGTCCATACCCTGTGCAACCTTTACTGCTTTGATTTGATTATCCTTAACTTTGTGTGTTTGAGTACATAGATGACCGTTGGTTAGTCATAAGAATCATAAGAGTCATCAGAATTTTACATACAGAATGCTGCAGGCTATTGCTCACTTGATTTTTTTTTATTTGACTTGGAGATGGGGTTGGGGGCCGGTCCGAGACGAGCACACCCACAGGGGTCCGCGGGCAATACAGAGGGGTGCCGCAAATTACTTTGCGGTAATTTATCAAATAAAAAGATCAAAATATAAATATAAAGAAAAATGCATATCTGCAGATGGGTGCCTTTTGTGCCAATAAGAAAAGCATAGCGGCCATTACTCCCATTCACATTAACTTTGTGGCAATACTAACTCTGATATGATTGTGACACATTAAGTCACACTTCAGTCATGGCGCGACAAACTGCCGCTTAGCTTAGTTATGGTCTACGAAGCAGCTTCCTAGTTTGCGACCATGGATACATATTTGAGTCGGACCACTGACGCTGAGCCTAAATAAATAATAAAGACCGTTATATAGAGCTTGTTTTATTGAAAACGGCGACGTGAGACCGAGATGCGTGATGCGTCTGAAGGTGCTAGCAAACAAAGCCATGAAGCCAACCTAGCTAAAGCGACATCCCATTACAATGCGCTCGGAATATAAGGACACAACAAAATCATTCTTCAGTTGAAAGAGTGAGGAATACACCTGAGAATCAGAAAACACCAATGGTGACTTGGAGAATTGAAGAACTCCTGGCTGACAGTCACAATATATTATGTAGTATATATTGTTTATATATCATAATAATATGGCTATAGATATATAGTTATATATAGCTTTATGGTTATTCATAACTGTTGATGATTTGTTCATTGCTTTTTATCACAGATTATTATTTTAAATTAGGGCACCAGCTTTAGACATTGTTCATTTTCACTGGAAAATTTAAAATGCTGTTCAGCCAAAATGCAGTTTAAATACGACCCTCTGTTTAAAAGTATATTTTGTGGTATTATCATGATTGAAATTTTTATGTGTTTCTGTATACCACTATGAAACATGTCTGAAGTATTCAGGTTAAAAAGATTCAGAATGCAAATATTTCCATTGGAACGTAATAGTAATGGTGCATTCCAGGCACCCGTAACCTGTTTTCACAACCTTCTTCCCGTGAAAGTGCCATGGAACGGCAGTCAAACCCGTAACTCACTACCCGCAAACTCATACCCGATCGATGTACTCCCAGTTACAGCTTTTACGTCACACACATAAACAACAATGGCGGCCTCTGTTGGTACTATCTATAAAATCGAATAAATCGGTTGTTAGGACATGTTTTATGGTATGAACGCCCATATTAGTGGCACTCTTTTTGGCACGTGCAACAGTGTAAATGCACCTGCGAGATCAAAAATATTTGGATAGGCGGAGCTCCCCCTGTATCATGTATGACATAATCTTACACATGAGATAACTTGGTTTTTCAAGGTAATTGATTGGTCAGTGGGCGGTGCTGCTTTTACACAACTGCTTCGGACCAGGTTAGGTAGGCAGCGACTCTAAAACAGCCACTTTCGTGTCACAACACCCTGGCTATTGAGTGTAGCAAGTTCGTAGTATAGCCCACAGAGCCGCAGAACGGTTTGTTTTCGTGACTGGTCGTGACTTGCCTGGAACGCTACAAAGTCGTGACTATAAGTCGTAACTTATGGGCTGAAAAGTCTCCCTGGAACGCAGCATAAATTTACGCTTAATGTGTGTTTCTATTCTGAGGGGGTCCTTGGAAAATGTTCACTCCTGTAAATAGGTCCCCGGCCCCCCGGAAAATACCGAGACCCCCCTGTCCTAAATGACTGCCGGTGAAGATGAATCGTGTGGTCCGTGTTTAATCGTTGGCAGGAATTGCGGCCAGTGAGACGGCGCAGGCGCTGAAGACCCTGGCCCAGGCGGCGAGGGGCGTGGCCGCCGCGACCACCGACCCCGCCGCCGCCGTCGCCATGCTGGAGTCGGCGAGCGACGTGATGGAGGGCTCGGCACTGCTCATCCACGAGGCCAAGCAGGCCCTGGACTGCCCGGGGGACGCCGAGAGTCAGCAGAGGCTGGCCCAGGTGAGCTGGCACAGGCACTGATGGGCTTTGTAGTTCCGTTGTGGTTGTGATCGTGTCTTTTGTAGTTTATAATCACATCTTATAAAACGGGTGGCTTAAACCAAGCGATCTGATTGGTTCCTTACCATTGTATAAGGAGCGTATACAAAACTGCTTTGACGTACAGTTTTCCCGTATCACGCCGGTCCCTAACCTTAACCGTTGTTTATTTATTTATGAAGGCAATAGCATGGTTCACTGAAGCCTAAAAATATGTTGATTGATGGAGAGGTAATGTTTTTTTTCCGGGAGTGAGCAAGGCGTTGCATATCAACCACTGTGCACTTTGCTGCTGGGAGGGACTACATTTTTGTATTTGTTGTTAATTTGTTTCTTGCGTTTTCAAAATTGAGTGTATCACTTTCATTTTGCCATACTTGTAACTGTTTTATAAAAGCAGTCGCCGTCCCCCCGCTTTTCGTCGGGCCGAACAATGCCCCTTAACTGTGGTATAATGAGCACATTCCACACATTCCTCCTGTCGTGAGCTATTGCTTAAACATCTTTATTTTTTGACAAACATTAGCCGATATTCAGCAACCTACAACACCCGCTCTGAAATCCTCTCCACTAACTGATAAGACGTGTTTTTAAAATCCATTCTGAAATGAGTAAAGACGGCTCTCTTGCATTCTATGTACTGTATATGAATATATTCAATGTATGTCACTAGTAGGTGTATATCAAGCCACACGCTCACCCAGCACCCCATCCACCCCCTGTGGTCTCCAGGTGGCCAAGGCGGTGTCCCACTCCCTCAACAGCTGCGTGAACTGCCTGCCGGGCCAGAAGGACGTGGACATGGCCCTGCGCAGCATCGGGGAGGCCAGCAAGAGGCTGATGGTGGACAATGTGAGTCACCCGTCAGCACTGCAACGTACCAGACTGGGACGTGCAAAGTTGAACACATGTTTGCCCCGTGCTAGGCTTACTGTACTAGCTATAGGATGTACCCCTGTTCCACGTGGTGCTCAAACCATGAGCTGGAATGGGCGTGGTCCAAAGGTTTGGATGTGGCATGGGTCAAAAATGAACTTGGTGGAAGTTAAAAGTTCCTAGGTTGCATAGATGCTTCAAATAAGACTCCGACTTTGTACCCATGAGTATCATTTGTACTGGTGCTTTACATTTTTTTAAAATAATTTAAATAAAATTAGAATGAAAAAAAAATCAATATCTCCATGTACATTTGTTGTCGTATGCATGTCGCTTTGCCAACATATCAGAAATATTCCCCATATGCACAAACTTGCCTGACAATCAAACCCTTTCAGACTATAGTAGAAACCACATGGAAACCTTGCATGTAAACGACCGTCTCTGCCGTCCAGGTCCCTTTCTCCTCCAAGTCCTTCCAGGAGGCCCAGAGTGAGCTGACCCACACAGCCGCCGAGCTCAACCAGTCGGCCGGCGACGTGGTCCACGCCTCCCGCAGCTCCAGCCGCCAGCTCGCCGCCGCCTCCGGCAAGTTCAGCCACAACTTCGACGACTTTCTGGACGCCGGCATCGAGATGGCCGGACACACGCCGGTACGCTCCCCTCTGGCTCGCCGTCTGGCGCTCGCTCCCTCACGCTCTTTCTTTCTGTCCCTCATCAATCTCTCTCTCTCACTTGCTCTTTCATTCTCTCTTTCTGTCCCTCATCAATCTCTCTCTCTCACTTGCTATTTCATTCTCTCTCTCTCTCGCTCTCGCTCTCGCTCTCGCTCTCTCTCTCGCTCGCTCGCTCGCTCGGTGCCCATCATCTATAATTATAATATCTATCATCTATTTATCCGCCCGTCTGCCTTCGTCTACTGCAATCATCTTATCTCCTGTCCACCTATTATCCTCCCTGTCCTCCACTATAATGGGGGGCCCTTGTCTTCATGTGGGGTGTATAGAAGAAGGACGACCAGATCCAGGTGATCGGCAACTTGAAGAACATCTCCATGGCCTCCAGCAAGCTGCTGCTGGCTGCCAAGTCCCTGTCCGTGGACCCTGCCGCCGCCAACGCCAAGAACCTGCTGTCAGCCGCTGCAAGGTACTCCCATCAGCATGGGTATACTGTAGATACCCTAGACACTGTACATACCCTAGACACTGTGCACACACATATGCTGTACATACCCTATATAATGTGAAGATATACTCTACCCTTTACTCTGTGCATACCCAATATACTGTGCATGCACATAAACTGTACATTCACATGTATAATGTGCATACTCTGTGCATAGACTTTAAAAAATATATATATACTTTACAAAGAATATACTTTACATCCCAACACCTACAGTTTAACATCATGTTCAGTGTGAAGGTCGGGGCGGGTTGATTTCCAACAGGAAGGTTGTCAGTGTGTGAATGTGTATGAACGTTTGTACGTCGTTTTGGATAAAAGCGTCTGCTCAATGTACGATTATTAGGGCCTCCCCATACTACAGGTCAGTGGTTCCTTTAGCTTATGCTTTTAAGGCAATGTTTCTGTGGCCCAAAGCATTGCTAGAGGGCGAGCAGCCAATCCTAAGGAACTGCTCCAGCCCCAGGATACAATCAAAAGTAAATAAAGCCTGCTATATCTATAGTTTGAATATCTGCCAATATATCGATATTGACATATTGGTATCTGCATCGGCCCCTAAAATCACGTATCGGTCGGGCTCTAATACATATATAGGCTACAGTACATGGATAAATACTTTATTGATCCTGGATGAAATTGAAATGTCATGTGTATTGTACATGCATACATGTGGACCGTACACATAGAAGTGAATATACATACATACTGTATATGTTTTGGCTCTTGTGTGTAATCAGGGATACATGGTTTTAGGTTTTAAATTATTTTTATTTACATGTTTTCAGAACTTGATTTTGGATTATGCTTCATTGGTTATACTAGTGTATTTTTTTTGTTTATACATGTTATAGTTAAGAATGTCAAAACTGTAGGAAAAGTCATAGTTAAATTTTACATTTTGTGGCTATTCACATGAACATTTAAGCATAACAAAGCAAAATCTTGGCACTAAATATTTGTGTGTGTGTGTGTGTGTGTGTATGTGTGTGTGTCAGGTAAATGTTTTAGTTTGAAATACAATAAAAGCGTCCCGCATTTGAATATAAGGCAAAAAATGAAAAACAGAATTGAGCACTGCAAAGCAACCCTGCCTTCAATAGCAGAGGAAGTGCACCCCTCAGCAGGACAGGAAGTGCACCCGTAGCACAGGTGGAGCAGGGCTCCCCCTGCAGGCCCATCCTCAGGGAGGCCTTGTTTCCCAGCGGATGTGGCAGGGGTTACTGTGCGTGGCGGCGTGCAAACCGTATGTTTTATTCGGGCACACCACTCATAGTTCACCCTGGTTGTCCACTCGCCCAGGGCAGGTTGGAGGCATTGCCTCCCCCAGACCAACTCCAGCTGGCCCCGGCCGTCTCTTCACGGTACACTCCCACCCAGAAATAATGGCCAATGGAATGGTCAGGTCAGGGAATGGGTCATTCCCTGTACCGCCTTGTGGATCTCACCCCTGTCCTGGCTGAACGAGAAGGGGAGCTCGGTGAAGTGTGTCCGACAGTGCAACTTCGCAGCAGGCCATGTCCGCCATTTTTCAACGAATACGTACTTACGGCAGCCATCACTGAGCTCGCTGCGAGGAGCATTGTGTAAATATATCATCTCATCGAGAGCATAATTTCGCGCTGTCTGAGATACAGGGGTCCGGAGCAGGTTGTATGAAGCGTGCGGATGAGGCACTCGATGGGATCTGAGAGTAGAGACGTGAGAGAGGTGAGCTCACAGGAACGAAAATTTGAATATGTCGATTGTTATTGGGCACAGCTAATGAGCTTTGCCGTCACAGGCTGACGTTCTGCCACCCCTGATGTACATAAAGGAGTTGGGTGGGAAAGAGTTAAGATGTGCTTGTTGCATCCAGGCCCTGTTTACATGAATGATCCTTCCAGCCTTTTGATTGTCTAGACTTTTTAGTTTGAAAAACTTGTCCGTTTAGTGTTTTCGCCAAAGAACACTCTGCACACAAGTGTCGCGTGTGTTGATACGTAGGGGCAGTTTATGATGGATCCCGTCCTGTGTGTGCGCACTAAACAGGCTTTTTTTTGGACAAACATTAGCTGATCTTCTGCGACCTACACAACCTCTCTGAAATCCTCTTCAATACCTAGCAGACATGTTTACATCCTTTCTGAAAGAGAGAGAGAGAGAAGCCTGATATATCGATATCAGCAACCTTTTACTCCCTAATATCGGTATCTGCATCGGCCCCTAAAATCCAGTGTCGTCAGGGCTGTAATTCCTATATAGGCTACGGTTTAAGCAATATCACACGGGAGGGAGTGCTGCTGTTCTGAATATCAGCACGCCTGTAATTTGGACGCAGGTACGAGGCCGTAGGCCGAGTGCCCAAGATTAGGGCAGCCGGGCTGATCTTAAGTACAACAGCACGACCTTGAGTGTGAGATTCTTTTATACAACAGTTCTATTAAAATTTGGCTCCACCAACACAAATAGATCCGCAACTGGACTGAGACTGAACTGTTGCCAAGCAAAACATAAACACACTAGCATGCTATTTTGTATAGGTCTACACGTTACTGCAGACCAGCTAGCCTACTTTGTATCATGTACATTTATCAGTATGGTTCCATTTATTGTGCAACCAGTGATATTAGAGTCTGTTGACTTCTCTAATTTGTTGAGGTCGGCTGAAGGCTGAACCTGGAGGTTTGCGTTCAAGTTTCCAGGCTTCTTCTTCTTTGCAGTGCAACATTTTTTGCAATCTAAGCTACATAAAGACCGTTAATAACATTAACGGATATTAGAACACCTGTAAAGCGGAGTGATACATGTATAGTAAATAGTCCCAGTGCTGTTATACTCTATAGCAGCACTCATGGAATGCCTCTTGTCCAATCAAATGACTTGGTCGGAACTAACTGTTGTATAAACATAGGTAACTACTTTATTGATCCTGGATGAAATTGAAATGTTATGTGGCCGTACATGCATACATGTGGGCCGTACACATAGAAGTGAATATACATACATACTGTATATGTTTTGGCTCTTGTGTGTAATGAGGGATACATGGTTTTAGGTTTTAACAGATTTTTATTGACGTTTTCAGAACATAGATTTTTGTATTATGCTTCATTTTTTCATTTTATAATTACTAGTGTGCTTTATATGTATAGCATGTTATAGTTTGGAAGGAAAAAACTCTAGGAAAATGTATAGATACGTTTTACATTTTGTGGCTATTCCCATAAACATTCAAGCATAACAAAGCAAAATGTTGGCACTTAATATGTCAATTATTTTTCATTCTTAATTGTGTGTGTGTGTGTGTGTGTGTGTGTGTGTAAGAAATATAAATATTTGACTTTGAATACACAAACAATACAATAAAAACATCCGGTATTTTGAATATAAGGTAAAAAAAGAAAAACAGAATTGAGCACTGCAAAGCAACCCTGCCCTCAATAGCAGAGGAAGTGCACCCCTCAGCAGGACAGGAAGTGCACCCCTCAGTAGCACAGGAAGTTCAGCTGGGTCTTGCAGTCGAGGCCCTGCAGCTCTCCGCTGTGGCTCAGGGATCCACAAGTATAGCACTGCTGCGTAGCACAGGTGGAGCAGGGCTGCCCCTGCAGGCCCATCCTCAGGGAGGCATTGTTTCCCAGCGGCGCCCCCTTCAACCACATCCAGCGCCACCCGAGGTGCCTCAACCCCACCCACACACGCTCAGTGGTCTGGGCCTCCCGCATCTCGCGGCTAGCCACCAGCAGGTCCGTCTCGGAGGCCAGGCTGGCGAGGTCGTCGTGCCGCTCCCGGCAGTACTCCAGCGCTTCCTCCCAGGTCCTCCGCTCTGTCACCACCACCACCAGGTTCAGGCAGAGGAATCGGCGGAGGCCATGGTACGTGGGGGCATGCAAACCGTATGCTCCAGTCGGGCAATTTATGCATAGTTGAGCCTGGTGCCCCAAGATGGACGGTTGTCCCGTCGCCCAGGGCAGGTTGGAGGCGTTGCCGCCCCCAGACCAACGCCAGCTGGCCCCGGCCGTCTCTTCACGGTACACTCCCACCCAGAAATAATAGACAGGTTTTTCCTTTACCTCCTTGTGGATCTCATCCCTGTCCTGGTTGAACGAGAAGAAGGCGAGCTCGGTGAAGTGTGTCCGACAGTGCAACTGCGCTTGAGGCCAGGTCCGCCATTCATCAACGAATACGAACTTGCCAGCCATCACTGAGCTCGCTGCGAGGAGCATTGTGTAAATATAGCGTCTCATCGAGAGCATCATTTCCCGCTGTCTCAGATACAGGGGTCCGGAGCAGGTTGTATGAAGCGTGCGGATGAGGCACACGATGGGATCTGAGAGTAGAGACGTGAGAGAGGTGAGCTCACAGGAAGGAAACTTTGAATATGTCGATTGTTATTGGCTCACAGGAAGGAAACTTTGAATATGTCGATTGTTATTGGGCATAGCTAATGAGCTATGCCGTCACAGCCTGACAAAACATCGTTCTGCCACCCCTGATGTACATAAAGGAGTGGGGTGGGAGAGAGTTAAGATGTGCTCGTTACATCTAGGCCCTGTTTACATGTATGATTCTTCCAGACTTTTGATTGTCTAAACTTTTTAGTTTGTAAAACTTGTCAGTTTGGTGTTTTCCCAAAGAACACGTGCACACAAGTGTCGCGTGTGTTGATACGTAGGGGCAGTTTACGATGGATCCCGTTCTGTGTGTGTGCGCTCAGGTTCTTTTTGGACAAACATTAGCTGATATTCAGCGACCTACACACCCTCTCTGAAATCCTCTTCAATACCTAGCAGACATGTTTACATCCTTTCTGAAATAAGTAAAGACGGATATCCCTTGCCATTTATTCTATGTATATGAATATATCAGCTCCACCCCCAGGATGCAATGATATATAGATATAGAGATGTAGAGAGAATAAAGCCTGATATATCGATATCGGCAACCTTTTACTCCCTAATATCGGTATCTGCATCGGCCCCTAAAATCCAGTGTCGTCAGGGCTGTAATTCCTATATAGGCTACGGTTTAAGCAATATCACACGGGAGGGAGTGCTGCTGTTCTGAATATCAGCACGCCTGTAATTTGGACGCAGGTACGAGGCCGTAGGCCGAGTGCCCAAGATTAGGGCAGCCGGGCTGATCTTAAGTACAACAGCACGACCTTGAGTGTGAGATTCTTTTATACAACAGTTCTATTAAAATTTGGCTCCACCAACACAAATAGATCCGCAACTGGACTGAGACTGAACTGTTGCCAAGCAAAACATAAACACACTAGCATGCTATTTTGTATAGGTCTACACGTTACTGCAGACCAGCTAGCCTACTTTGTATCATGTACATTTATCAGTATGGTTCCATTTATTGTGCAACCAGTGATATTAGAGTCTGTTGACTTCTCTAATTTGTTGAGGTCGGCTGAAGGCTGAACCTGGAGGTTTGCGTTCAAGTTTCCAGGCTTCTTCTTCTTTGCAGTGCAACATTTTTTGCAATCTAAGCTACATAAAGACCGTTAATAACATTAACGGATATTAGAACACCTGTAAAGCGGAGTGATACATGTATAGTAAATAGTCCCAGTGCTGTTATACTCTATAGCAGCACTCATGGAATGCCTCTTGTCCAATCAAATGACTTGGTCGGAACTAACTGTTGTATAAACATAGGTAACTACTTTATTGATCCTGGATGAAATTGAAATGTTATGTGGCCGTACATGCATACATGTGGGCCGTACACATAGAAGTGAATATACATACATACTGTATATGTTTTGGCTCTTGTGTGTAATGAGGGATACATGGTTTTAGGTTTTAACAGATTTTTATTGACGTTTTCAGAACATAGATTTTTGTATTATGCTTCATTTTTTCATTTTATAATTACTAGTGTGCTTTATATGTATAGCATGTTATAGTTTGGAAGGAAAAAACTCTAGGAAAATGTATAGATACGTTTTACATTTTGTGGCTATTCCCATAAACATTCAAGCATAACAAAGCAAAATGTTGGCACTTAATATGTCAATTATTTTTCATTCTTAATTGTGTGTGTGTGTGTGTGTGTGTGTGTGTGTAAGAAATATAAATATTTGACTTTGAATACACAAACAATACAATAAAAACATCCGGTATTTTGAATATAAGGTAAAAAAAGAAAAACAGAATTGAGCACTGCAAAGCAACCCTGCCCTCAATAGCAGAGGAAGTGCACCCCTCAGCAGGACAGGAAGTGCACCCCTCAGTAGCACAGGAAGTTCAGCTGGGTCTTGCAGTCGAGGCCCTGCAGCTCTCCGCTGTGGCTCAGGGATCCACAAGTATAGCACTGCTGCGTAGCACAGGTGGAGCAGGGCTGCCCCTGCAGGCCCATCCTCAGGGAGGCCTCGTTTCCCAGCGGCGCCCCCTTCAACCACATCCAGCGCGTCCCAAGGTGCCTCAACCCCACCCACACACGCTCAGTGGTCTGGGCCTCCCGCGTCTTGCGGCTAGCCACCAGCAGGTCCGTCTCGGAGGCCAGGCTGGTGAGGTCGTTGTCGTCCTCACAGGTCCTCCTCTCTCACCACCACCACCGACGGGAGTTAGTTCTCATCCGGCCGTACAGACCGTAGGTGTCATCCTGGCAGCCCACGCATAGTTCAGCCCGGTTCCCCGAGCTGGACGGTTGTCCGCTCGCCCAGGGCAGGTAGGAGTCGCTTCCGCCCCCCCCCCCCTCCCCAGACCAGTACCAGCTCGCCTCGCCGGTCTCGTCGAGGTACAGTCCCCACCCGGCGGGTTTGGACCGGGCTTCCTTGTATCGCCTTGTGGATATCACCACTGTCCTGGCCGATGGAGAAGGGGGCGAGCTCGGGGAAATGTGTCCGACGGTATCACTCGCGCATCGGGCCAGGTCAGAAAGTTCTCGACGAATAGGTACTTCCCTACCGCTGCTGAGCTCACCTGCAAGGAGCATAGCGTAAATATATAGCGTCTCATCGAGAACGTAATAGTTCCACTGCGCGAGATACGGAAGTCCGGAGCAGGTTGCACGTCGCCCCTCGTTTGGGTGAAAGTGAGCAGATGCCGTGCCCGTGGGATCTGACACAGACATGGGAGAGGCAAGCTCACAGGAAACTTTGAATGTCTGTTTGTAATTGTGCATAGCCAATAAGCTATGCGGTCACAAATAGTGGTTCTTCCACCCCTGATTTAGCTTTGTGTGCCAGGTGGGAAAGAGTTCAAATGTGGTCGTTACAGCTAGGCCCTGGTGTCATCTGAGATTCTACCTGCATGACTGTAAAGTATTTTGATTTGCAGACATAATAATTAATGATTCATTCGAAATGAGTAGGTTTGAAGAAATATACATTTTAGGAAATCATTTGATATTCATTAATATACTTGATAGTGACCAGACTATCAAAGATATTGTATAACACTGGCCAATTTGTTTATAGCTGGTCAAGAAATAAATGTGTTAATATTAATCTCATCGCTGTAGAAGGTGGACTGGTTAATGTCAAAAAGGGCTTAAACTTAGTATGGAATTTCAAACCATCATCAAGGTCAGCTTGATGGCACAGCGATTTCCTTTGTCTTCCTAGGCCATGGAAAGTATTCAAAATCCGATGCAAATATTTCTTCTGCTTTCAATAGCAATGCTCCCCAACCTGTTGCCACCCATTCGTTTTGGATGCAGTCCAACTGATTTTCTGAAATGAATCTATGGTACACCCTGGTTCTGGGTCGAAGTGTCCCGACTCCCAGCTTGTGAGGATGGAGAGTCCACTCCAAAATACTGTGGCCCTGAAGTGCAAAAAACACAACGGCAAATCAGAAAACACAACAGCAAATCAGAAAACACAACAGCAAATCAGAAAACACAACAGCATATCAGAAAACACAACAGCAAATCAGAAAACACAACAGCGAATCAGAAAACCTCAGATTTGAGTCTCTAATGCTGTTGTGTTTTGCACTTTTGACCAAAAGATTTGTGTCCTCATGTCAATTCTGAGAATCGATTAGAAAAATACACAGAATTGCAGTCAGTTACAAACTGTGGGATGAAAACTGAAACTACCTTTTTTGCATGATTTCCTTTTAATATATATATTTATTTTAATTGTTTGAGAATACATTCCATTGGATTATTACATGGACTCTGAGTCAGAATAGCACACTTTTTGAGAAGGACAGCATTGATGTGCAATGACCATATGGCCTAGTGCAGAGATTCTGTGATAAATAAATACATTTTAGCGTCAGTACACACACACGTAAATGCATTATTCACATGTAGACAAATGCTTGCTCATTTTCACTTACAACTGGAGTTCTGTGTACACACCAGTGCTTGAGTTTGTCAATGTTCAAAAGAAGCGCATGTTTTTTTTAAGTGCATTCAAATGATGTCCATGTAGTGATAGTAAGATACTAGATTATTCTTTGCAGTTGAAAGATTTCCGAAACAAGAAACTCTAAATGGTGCCTGTGGCTGAAATGGTATTTGCATTGTATTCGAAACCATTGATGTAAGCCTCTCTGGTGTACATATTTTCACCCACATGAAAGAAATGCCACAAACCAATAGCAACGCCGACTGATTTATTAAACCAAAACCTCAGGGAAACAAAGCATTTTCTAACGACAGCCTCGAATATTTCTGCAGGTCATGTATTCTTATGCAGATTCAGAGTCCTCCCCAATCGTCGTTACCGTGACGATTGCTCTGCTCATCCGAGATATATTACAATACAAAATGGAGAATACAAATTTTATATTGCAAAAGTATATCTTTAGAACGATATATTAACATGAAATACATTATTCTGTAGTGTTTGTACTGCTTTGTCAGCTATCTCTTGTTAAAGAGGTGCACAACCTCAATGAGTTGTCCCTATATATAATAATAAATAATTGTAATTAAATGGCCTCATCCAAACATTCACCCATGAATGAGATGAGTCACCCAGACTCCTCTCCTAGCCATTTCTTCCTCTCTGTGTAGTTCATTTATTTTGTGTAGCTTCTCCACTCTTGTTCGTATGCTTTGATTTGTTCTCGTGCCTCACTTGTCAGTGGCTGTGGTAAAAGCGTCCGCGAAATGTAACGTCGTAACCTATATGTCTCTCTCTGCAGAGCGGTGACAGACAGCATCAACCAGCTGATCACCCTGTGCACCCAGCAGGCCCCGGGCCAGAAGGAGTGTGACAACGCCCTGAGAGAGCTGGAGGTAAACACACACACACACACACACACACACACACACACACACACACACACACACACACACACACACACACACA
>JAOPJL010000034.1:17733918-17745614 GCA_027123545.1 Trisopterus esmarkii | reverse complement strand
ACACACACACACACACACACACACACACACACACACACACACACACACACACACACACACACATACACACAAACAGAAGAATCCAATGTGATCCTTCAAAGGACAAACAGACAGTGAGGACATGGCCCCCTTACCCATCCCATGTGAGATGGCATATTTCACAACAGCGTATTAAATTAGATTCCCAAAGACTGATGGTATTCTGGACGACGGTCTTGTATTTAACACAACCTGACCAAGAAGTCATCACAATGACAAAGTGACACAGGGTAGCTCTGACTGTAGCTACTTTACCAAGTATAAAATCCTTTCACACTATAACGTTTAAGTCCATCATCTGAATAGGTATTGTCGTGGTCTGGAGTCCCTTTTTCCTATGTGTCCTTCCTTAAGACCTCCGTCTATACCACCTTGATACTTGACCCTTCACTTCCGTTTTCCACACGTCGGGTCGAGGAGTGTTAAAAAATAGGAACAGCCTTCTTTGTGTGGGCTGTTGAAGACAGGGGCGGACGTCTTGACGCCCAGCGGCCCCTTGTATAGTCACAGAAGCCGTCAACTGTCGTCGGGACGGACGAATCACAGCAGAGTTCATAAAAAAAGACAGGCCCCGCGGAGGCGAACAGGTGGCCACGCTTCCAAAAATTAATGAGGTGTCGTGAGGGGATCTGGTGACTCCTCGACCAAAGCTCTTATTTGAAACACCACCGTACCACTCAACACTCCAGCTTGGTGTCCCGTGTGGTGCAGACGCCCGAAGTCCTCCTCCTCCGTCCATTCACATTCGTTTGTTTCGGTTATTTTTTTTTGTTTTAGTTTTTTGCGTTTTACCCGAAATACCACCACTAAACAGCCATGGACGCCATCAAGAAGAAGATGCAGATGCTGAAGCTGGACAAGGAGAATGGCATGGACAGAGCTGAGCAGGCCGAGGGGGACAAGAAAGCGGCCGAGGACAGGAGCAAACAGGTCGGAAAACGACGCGCTGCATCTGCGTGCCTTTTGCGCGCAACTGGGACCCTCTTTGCGCGCTGATGAAACTGATTTAAAAAGAAAAAGAAAGTGATAAATAAAAAATAAAGAAAAAATATATTCCGGATAAAAAAGTCTCTCATTGATATTAAAATACTGACTGACTAGATCATTGATATTAAAATGTTCACTCGGTATGGAAACATGATACACAGTCCCCCCCCCTCCATATTCAAAGAAAGAAAATGCATGGCTAGTTTTTTTCACTATTCGTACTTTTGCAGTAGCTTTTCTATTTACATTTTGAGCTTTGTAAGGTTACCTGTGGGAGGCTATAGCCTACAAACCTTTTTTTTTTTTTTTTTTACTCAACCCTAACCCTATATTTTAGTTGTAGGCCTAACTGCAAACAAAACGATGATAGCAGTAGTCGAACGACGTCGGTCCAATAGGCCTATCTTTATTAGCGTGATTTGTATACGTGTGGTGTAGCCTATTTATTACATTGACAGCTCTGGTTAATGTCAGATTGTCTCTTGTGTTCGTTTGTCTATCTGTCTGTCTGTTTTGACCGTGTGTCCACTAGCTGGAGGATGACCTGTTGGCACTGCAGAAGAAGCTGAAGTCCACCGAGGATGAGCTCGACAAGTACTCCGAGGCCCTCAAGGACGCCCAGGAGAAACTGGAGCTGGCCGAGACGAAAGCCGCAGACGTACGTATGAGACGACCTCCGATACGACCTCGAACCCTGACCAGTGACCTCCATCCTGGTATCTATACTTTTCAAACCCACTGCCTCTCAGTAGGTTACTGGAGCGCAATTCAAAGTGTAGTTAAATGAATACGTTACCGACACCGTGGGCCCCTTTTAGTAGCCTATTGTGTTTCATAAACCAGTGTGCTAAAAGGGGGTGCAATTATTTGGACGACAGTTAAGATTTAAAAAAGATATAGGTAATTTCGTTGTTTTGCACCTCATTATAAAAGATAAACATGCAATACAATGTTGTATGTATACAACACATTATTATAGCCATAGGTCCTATAATATTTCCCCGCTGTGGAAGATATTTCATTGTAGATGTCCCAAACGTACCAGTCGGGGATGAGCATTGAGCGGCAAATGTAACCTTCTTTATAAATCGTTAAAAATGTAAAACAAACATTTCCTTTTGAAACATTAGCTCAATATTATCTCTATAAATACATCCACAATTGAATTTAATGTAGTAGGCCTTTATTTAATCTATATTGAATATAATTTATCAAAGTGCTCTTTTAAATAGACAATTAAAATATCTTAAACAACCACCATTGTGCAAATAGGATAGGTAAAATCTACTTTCGTTTTTTAATACATTTAGATTGAAATGCCGTTGTAATAACCCATTACAACGGTGACTTCCGGTGCGTGACGCGCTTTTCATCAGAGGTTGATTAAGCGCACCGTGCAGGGATCAAACGCCCCGCATCTTAAGGACAGGAAAGCGTGGGACTGCGAGCAGCGATCCGGACCCCAAAACATAGCCTACACGTTCAGACCGGTATAGCCAGGAAGCTAACATGTCTGGCGGGACGTCTCTGGAAGCTGTCAAGAAGAAAATCAAAACGCTGCAGGAGCATGCCGACGCAGCGGACGACCGGGCATCGGACCTGCAGAGAGAGCTGAGTGTGGAGAGGAGAGCGAGGGAATCAGTAAGCCGCTGTTAAAGATTTAAGTCAATTAGTCTGTAGTATAGGCGCCGGGGAGAATGAGCGCACAAATCTTCTCAAGACTCTTATTTGTTAGACTCAGACGGCGGGGGATTATGACATAAATATCACAAATGTGATGACTGGTACTGCACGTAAATCGATGGGGTGACAGAGGGGCGAGTCACGCCCAGGCTAAACACGGTTTTGCTTAAAGCGAACCACCGCAGTAGTTTAACCGATTAACCGATTATCCAAATCCACAAATACGCCAATTCGTCTGTTATTCGAAGACATGGCGAGTTTTCAATACCATGTTTGCAATCATTTTGATTTCATAGTTCATAAACTAATGTTGTCTAAAGACATTTCATCCACTTCGAGGTCATATTGAGGCGACGTGAGGTTTGCAAACTCGCTCAATATGTGCAGTTCGTTCGGGGTGAAAGCACCCAACTACGGTGAAAGAGGCACATGCTGTCTGCTTCTTAAACCGTGTGAAACAATGGGAGTGGTTAACAGCCCTACTTCATACGGATTACAACACATTCGACAAGGTAACCTGTAATCACACGTGCATTAGGCATCCTGGGGTTGTTATAACCGACATCATAATGATGATATGCTGATTCCTCGGTCTCCTCTGGCTGCAGGCTGAGAGTGATGTGGCCTCCCTGAACAGACGTATCCAGCTGGTTGAGGAGGAGTTGGACCGCGCCCAGGAGCGTCTGGCCACCGCCCTCACCAAGCTGGAGGAGGCAGAGAAGGCTGCTGATGAGAGTGAGAGGTGGGTGTCATGAGAGATGGAGACATTACCCGCCCCTGATACGATAGCAATAACTATAAATTGGGTTGGTCACCCGTTCACACCACCTCAGAGACCTGTACACGACATGTCATTCAAAGAGGGCCTAATCCTTGCTCAGTACACAACCTTAAAGATTAAAACATGGATAAAACATTTGTTATCGGTTCTTAAACGTTGAATTAGTGTAACAAACAGAACGTTTTTAGGTTAGTTTCATTTGTGCGTTCATAGTTGTTTCATTTGTGTGACTTTCTCATGTGTGTTCTCCTCTCTTCTCCTCATTCCTTCACTCCAGAGGCATGAAGGTTATTGAGAACAGGGCGATGAAGGACGAGGAGAAGATGGAGCTGCAGGAGATCCAGCTGAAGGAAGCCAAACACATCGCTGAGGAGGCTGACCGCAAGTATGAGGAGGCAAGTTTGTTCTCCTGCTGCCTTCTTGAGGGGCTCCTGTCTGCCTGGCTGAGGAACCACCGGCAGCAGGGTTTAGGGATGCAACCTCGACAGGGTTTCATTTAGTTAATGCATAGTTAATGTCACCTTTTTGCCAATACCCCTCCCCTGGCCTTGATGAAAGGCCAGAGAAGGGGTTTTAGTTCAATTGGCTTTATTAGTTAGACCTTTTTAAAATGGCAGTGGTAACAGAACCCTCTCTGACTGGAGTCTTCCTGATTTAGTAGATGTAGTAGTCGCTCACCAGCGTCCGCATTAGACTCAAGACTCACTTGTTCCCCCCCATGCACTTATTGTATGTTTTACGTCCTGGCACTTAATATACGCACTTATCGTATGTTGCACTCCTCAGCATCTGTAGCCTCTTATCCTAGCTAGCTTTGTTGGATACAGGTAATGGGTTAACCTAGTAATTGTCAGTGCTTGGCACTTGGTTCTATGAGCAATGTACTTCGGTTCTGACAAATGTACTTATTGTAAGTCACTTTGGATAAAAGCGTCTGCTAAATTCCCTAAATGGCACTCCCAACAGTCGCATTTAAATAAAAGGGATTGAGAACGTTCTGCCATTGGGTCTGAGGTCCATAGTGTAGTAGATAACCAGGTAGTGTAGTGGGGCTTGGTGGGTTTGGTTGCTGTTAGGTCTGACTTATGGTTGTGTTGTGAGTCCAGGTGGCCCGTAAGCTGGTGATCATTGAGAGTGATCTGGAGCGCACAGAGGAACGTGCTGAGATGAATGAAGGGTAAGAACTCGTCTTCTCTACTTTTGCCATCAACCATCGATCTCAAGCCCTTGTGGGGAATGGGTTTAAAGTTTAAACATGGATTGTTATGGAATTTTGTTTATTGAAATGTGTCCATATATTTCATATATAAAGTTAGGGCAAATGAATCCCACAATAAAAATACTAAATACTAAAATACTATAGAAGTAAATCTAAGTGGGGCCATCTAGCTAACATGTGTTTTCAGCTTTGACTTAAAGATTGGCATTGGTTTGCAGGAAGTCATTGGTTATTGGGAAATCATTGAAGAAGTAGATGTGACACATTTCCCTCTTTAAAACATCAGAAAGAACAAACTGTGAAATATGGGTTGATATTTTGCTGCAATGTCAGACCTTTGCACTGTTTTTTGTCCCCTCCACCCCACCAACCCCACGTCTCCTCCTCCCATGCCTTCTCCACTCACCTCCACCCCCAGGAAGTGCTCTGAGCTGGAGGAGGAGCTGAAGACCGTGACCAACAACCTGAAATCCCTGGAGGCTCAGGCAGAGAAGGTAGGCATCTGACCGGCTACTACTTTGGTTTGTTATGAGCTCCATTCACTTTTTTGGCTGCACACTGGTCTTGTCTCACATGTTCTTCCTGGTTTCTGCTTACAGTACTCACAGAAGGAGGACAAGTATGAGGAGGAGATCAAGGTCCTGACAGACAAGCTGAAGGAGGCGAGTTTCAAGCTGGGGCCAAAAAATTAGTCCTTCCCATTTTTATGTGATAAGGCTTTCGGATGACTTGAACGTTATTCATCTCGACATTCTACATTAGGGTGCTAATGTCTGAATGTTAATATCCCTTTTAATTTATTGTTTCTTGGGTCAAATGTGTTTTCAGGCCTTTTGAATGACATGGTTATAGATCCTGTTTTGAAATAAACTACGTATGGTATTGGTTTTCCCACTACCATAAATGCAGAGTCGTGCTATAAGATGCTAATGCTAACATAACACTAGTCTGTCTCCACTCCACTCAGGCTGAGACCAGAGCTGAGTTCGCTGAGAGATCCGTGGCCAAGCTTGAGAAGACCATTGATGACCTTGAGGGTAGGAATCCGTCATGCTTTCATAAAATGACACATTTAGCTACTGTTGTTATTTTCAGAGGACGTCTGGAGTTTAATGAGGTACATTGCAATTGCCAAATCAGTTTTGACCGATGAATAACTGAAGGGCAACTGAGTAACTGAAGTACAACATTGGTATGGTGCCATCCCTCTGCCAAAGGTCCAGAGCAAAGATTAATTTGCTCACAACCACCACATTTGTTAATTAATTATTAATTATTATGATTAATTATTATTGTGAGCACTTTTATTGCCCTCACATGCACTATTGCTCTCCTTGCGAGACCACTAATATAACCTTGAAGGAGAAGACTATTTTTGCTGTCGTGTTCCCAATGTGTTTTCCTGTTGCTTTACCTAATAATATGCTTTGGAGAATAACAAAGCAATGTTAGACCTCAGACAGTTTGAAATTACGAAATGAAAGCATCGCATGGCTGTAGCTGGTGTAACGTAGTTATTTAGTGTAATAACACGGGTATCGTCTAATAAATCAGCGCTGTTCAGAGATGGATGGATAGATAGATAGAGTAAAAATCAAAACCAGCAAAAAGGACATCATTGTCTATGTGATAGGTTCACTTTGGTGCCAAAAAGAAGACCGCTCGCATGAGCAGAAAAAATATCAGAGCAAGCAGGAAAACACTTTGAGAGCGCAAGAGATAACCCTAGAGATTTTATTAGTGTTTTTAGATTTTATTAGAGTGGCACACTTCTAGGTCACTACACATTAGGATGTTGTTCATAGCTTTATTAGCAGTGCATTTTATTTTCTGCTGTGTTCATGTAGTCCCCAAAGGGTTGCAATCAGCACAGTCAGTACGACAGGCAGTGAACCACATAAGTTCTACATGATGGAATAAATTAAGTCCACGAGGACAACTCTCATTTAAAGGTTAAGCTTGTGTGGCACAGTAGCTGTAGAAAGCCTGGCAGTATCCACCTAGCCCTGTTAGCATAGCAGAATAGGCCTAGCCCTGTTAGCATGTTAGTAGTCTTATCCTAGCACTGTTAGCCTCCCCAAGGACCTTCTAGGAGTCATAGAAAATGTGAGGCATTTCTTTGTGACTTCCCTGGTATTTGACACTGCTTGAGCAGCTGTTGGTTCTGCCTTGGCTATTCGTCTCACTGTCAGTTTATTTTATTTTTACATTCTTTCTGTTCTATTCTTTGACCATTGTGTTTGTTCTTTTTTTCTTTTTTTCAATTCCTTGGCATTCGCCCTCCACTCCCTTCATCCTAATTTTGTTTCGGCCTTGGCTCATGTCATGTGAACCCACATGATCATAGATGAGTTGTACGCCCAGAAACTGAAGTACAAGGCCATCAGCGAGGAGTTGGACCACGCCCTCAACGATATGACCTCCATGTAATTGACCACCTGCCTTGTGCCTGCCTCTTTGCTCGCAATAGCTCCCCCTAGTGGCTGACCTGAGTGCAGCCGTTTTTTAATCTACAACTAACACCTTTGCTGTGGTGAAACTAACGGAGCACTTTGTACTAAGTGTAATTTATTTTAAGATTCTCACACCCTCTAACAATATTTTATTAATAACTCTTGGCCAGAACATCCATTTGAAGCAGTCGTATCTATCAATTAACTTCTAGTATAATTTAGGCCTGCATCTCAACTCTATTTTATAATTTTTTTTTATTTATTCTTGTTTTTATTTTTGGTTTTAAATGTCATTATTTTCCATCCTTCTCTTTTTTTCCTCCCCCATCAGTGTTTCCCCCCCTCTTTTCTTTTCACAGCTAGAGTGTTTTCAGCACTTCATTTCCGGGGCCCCTGGTGGCTGACCCTGCTACTCCTCCTCCTCCTTTCTCTCCTCTGGGCAGTGTTCTCCAGCTCCCTGTCCCCTCTGTCTATGTGTCTCTCTGTTGGACACTGGGTACTCCGCTGCCCAGGTCCTTTAGTACATGTCTTTTATGGCCACCTGAGCCATATCTCTTTCTGTAAAAATAAACTTTATTCCATCTATGTCCTCCCTATATCTTCCCTGCATCTGTCAATTTCCATTTCTTGTGCTCTGTCTTTGGAATTTGTCTTTGTTTTAATTAGTTTGAGAAGCTTTTGGAATAAATGTCAATGCTCCTCTATCATTCGCCATGTTCCATTTTGTGGCCAACTGCGGCTGTCCTTTGGAACAAGACTTTGTTCCAGTGCTTCATGAAACCAAAATGGGCATCCCATTTTTAGGAGATATTTGGTTGATTTGAGTTCTTAGTCAAAGGCCCTATTATATTGATTATTCTTACTCTACTCTTTGGGCTCACTTCATTCAACTAACATGCGATGTATGGTAACACCACAAGGTAAACCATAAGGCAAGCAAATGTACCACCAGGAAATTGTAGCCAACCAAATAGTTTTTGCTTACGTTTAGTGTAGCGTGTAATTGAAGTCGAGCCATTTTTGATACATTTCCCAGTGTGGATATTAGGAGGAAGTCTCTTCCTCCCAGGCATTCATTTGCCTGTTTTTCACATTTACATAGTGATGCTATTTGTTTGCCAAATTATTTGCATGTCAGAGTATTTCCTCCTCCACCGTTCAGTCTATCAATCATGTCTCCTGTTTCTCTGACCAGTAGAATCCATCAATACATTCTTTTTTGTCGTTCTTTATCCTAAAAAATCCACCATATAAACCACACTGTAGTAGTTGTGGTACCTCAAGCACCAAATCGGCTATTGATTTGCTAGATATGATGTTGGAATAACTATGGTTTCCAAATAAATGTTAGACTGTATTGTGCCACAAGAGGTCTCTATGACTTGGAACTCTACTGCCCCAAGTAAGTGAAGTAAGTGTCCATTTGTCAAACACTAGACTGATTTCTTGGATGATCAAAAATGTGATTCTTGTTTCAATGGCTATACGTCAAAAGGATGAGAGAAAAACAAGTTGTACGCAGGCATTGTTGTGTATCCTCATCTTTAAGGGAAAATGCATGTGTGCTGCAGTTGTGATCCTAATTAAATGGGAAATCTGGTCTCTTACTAATTCAGTTAAATCTCATTAACTTTCTCTTTCCCTGTCTTTCTCTTTCTCTCCTACTGTGCATTCGGATGGTGAAGATCATCTCCACAAGCAGCTTGAGAAAAACCGTATGCTGACAAACGAACTGCGATTAGCCTTAAATGATCCCTAAGATCTGTAACAATTCCCCTTTCCTTCTGCTTTCTTCTGAAGCATGAAAGCCGCTTTACACCTTTTTTATGAGCTACACTTATGTGTTTCGCTGTTTAAGAATACTATGTTCATACTTTGTGTTGACCTCAAACTCTCTTATAATGTTATGGGGGAGGATTTGGGGGTTGCATGCTGTAGCTGCAATGTAATGGGATTTGTGGGCAGATAACCAGATTTCCAGTGTGGCTTGGATAGAGCAACGGCTGTTTGAACCTTGTGGCAGCAATTCCAGCAGATTTTCTTTTTTTTTTTATCAGATGCTGACGTTTACCTGGTTTAAAGGTATAATATGTCATTTCTGCCACAAGGGGTCTCCAAATCAAAAGCATAACGAAAAATGTAGGTTGACGACGTCCTGAAGTAGAGTGGGAACATGGGAGTTGTTGTCTGTACCACCATTCAAGGTCAAAATCTATCTGACCTTTGACTTCATCTAATTTCATTCAAATTAAAGAATTGGTCCCTGGGACCAGGCTCCCCTAATTAAAGTTCCATAATATTAACTTGCTCACTTATGATTAGATGAGCCTACCCCGCTTTAAATAATGGAATGTGGGGTAAGTCTTGGTCAAATCAATGGTTGAAAAAAAATGTAACTGTAATGTGTTGTGCACAACTCTTCAATGAAATAGGATTCAAGGATTCAACCCACAACTATCAAAACAAAAATAAATGAACAATACACATCAATACACTGCATTAACTTAGTGGCTGGCATGAGCTACTTGTCAAAGTGGGACATTGTAGTAAGTAAGCTAGATCCATATTGAAATATCATATCAATACATTAGGTCTCTATTTGAATTCTGTTATTGCGTGTTTCCCCGAAAGATGACAATTTACATGCGACCAAATGTAACCGAGTGTTACCGTGACTAAAACAACAGGTATAGTTTAGGTCTTAGTTTAAACATTCTAAACAATTGGCATAATGTTAGTACACAACTAGGTCTAGCCGTTTTAGATATTTCGGAATGCGGAAATGTTACATATTATACATTCAACTGCCACAAATATCAGCAACTAGTCAACCAAAACATGCCTTACTTCATAAGGAGAACAGGATAGTGGATAGATAGTCCAGTGGCTATTATGGTCAACTCCCATCCAAATGTTTCTGGGTTTTAAACCCAAATTGTCTGTACCTTGACATGTAAATGACATTTCAGATCAATGTCGTAATGGATCAAAGCCCTCATGCTAAATGACTGAATGGTAAATACTAACTCATACTCCAGCACTGACCAGATATGAGTGAGTTATGTATGCCTAGATACTTTTTCCCCAAGTATAACTATAAATCCAAAGACATTCAATATGTCCTTAACTGTATCTTTTGTGAGTATGATCTCCTTACTGCACAATTAAATAACCCACAGCACTACACCATTATTATACTGTTGGTGGTACTTACTGAGGCCTTTTTATTTCCCCTGTGGATCATTTTCTGTGTATCTTCAGTGTTCCTAATCTCACCGATGTGATCATTCCTGTGTACAATCACTGTTCCTTATATCACCTATGTGTCTGAGATCTATGCCACTTTGCTGCATCCAAAGGTAAACTATCATGCATGACTGAAGTGAACTGCAACTAAAACAGAAGGTGGCTCAAACTCTGTTTGATCTGCAACATTTTACCCGACAGTCCAAACTCCCAGAGACTGTCCATAACTGATCCATGGCTTGGATGCTACACTGAGCAGCCAACAGTTAGCCATGTTGTATGCAATAGGCCAACTGACGTTTCCATCATAATTCACAAGTGTGCTCTTAAATGGCTATGCCATTTATCATGGGGTTAATTCATTTTGTTGAAGCATATATTGGAGCCTTTCAATTCAGCCAGTTTATAATTGATAACTCTGCGGAATTTGCACTCTTTTAATATCACCTCATTGTACTGCGTATTATCACTTTAGCATGTTGAATGGTGAAGAACCTGTAGCATATGACATTGATGTTTATTCCTGTACATGCTGCACTGATCACTGCTGATCAGTTTAATTCAGTTTTTTATTTAATTTATTTAACTTATTTATATTTTCATGTATTTTATCTGGGAATGTAATAAAACAGTGAAATGTTAAATTTCCACGTCGTTGTTCATATAATTGCACATATTCGTGAACCAATAGCCTACAATGCCTTTTTATCGGTGTCCTGTTCCCAATATCATTAGTTTGAACTAAAACAGAAGGTGGTTCAAAGTCTGTTTGTTCTGTGACATTTTACCTGACAGTCCAAACTCCCAGAGCAAGCAACTATGAACGGGTCCTACTGTATGACGAGTATGGTGGTGGCCTAATGAATACATGTTTGTAAACATTATTTGATGACATGCAAAGTCTCACACAATGGTTGGTTGAGGTTGGATTGAACCAACAACCTCATGGTGATGAGTCTGATGCGATACCACTACACTACGTGGACATTTTGACTGTCAAGGGAAGATTACAGCATATTTTGAGAAGTCTTCCGTATACGTGAAGGTATGGTGAGCTTGGTCTGTATGGGAATGTGGCATTGGTATGCCCTAAAAACTGGTTTACCGAAAGTTAACATATGAAAACAATCACCAACCATGTTTCTAAAGCATACTGTGTCAAAACCCACTTTCAAAATGGACGTTTGCGAAATTACCTCTGTAAGTCCCAGTCTGCGTTGGAGAGAGGCCACGGTTCAGAAAGGTAACTTCAAACAAGTGCATCCAATTTATATTTCCAGATATAGAA
>JAOPJL010000034.1:17538879-17549549 GCA_027123545.1 Trisopterus esmarkii | reverse complement strand
TGTTTATGTGTGTGAGATGTATGTGTGTGTTTGTGTGTGTGTGTGTGTGGCTGTGTGAGTGCGTGTGTGTGCGAATGTATATGCGTGTGTGTCAGGGATTTATTGTGTGATGGTGTGTGTATGGAGGTTAGAAAAGAGTGAGATAACACTGTGTAAACAAGGTAAAAGACATTCATAACCCTATTCAATCTCCATGCTGCGTTCGAACTGCATCACTGCATCACATACTAGTGGCATTAAAAAATAATGTTTAATGCTGTTAATAATAATGTTTAATGCAATTTTGAGTTATTCTTTCAGAATTGATTAATTTCCCCTTCTCTAATTCATATTAGGTACTGTGCTGAACATTTTCAAGTGCTTCATCTATCTCATTCCATCCTTGAATAATATAATACATTGTGCATGTGTTTACCTAGACCAAGACCAGTAATTTAGAAGAAGATATCCAGCTATTCATATATTTCAGCACATTTGTACATAATGCAGTTCAATCAGCAAGGTAGAGCAATGAACAGCAACAATTAGAATTGGTACTTATCATAGCTCCCCATTGCCATATCAAAAAGTAAACTGTTTTGTAAGAGGTAACAACAAGGCTGTGATTTGTGCTCTTGGTGTTTGAGTGTGTTTTATGCAGGCTAGCCACTGAGAGGATAAACGTAATATTCATTTGTTGAGACAGGACTCATATGTCTCAGGAGAATTGCATATACAGCAGTGGGAATAATGTGTTGTTTTCTCACAAAATCCATCTGATACAACAGCTAAATTTCAAGAGCAATACATTTATAACTCTTATTCTGAATCTCTGGAGAGGACAATTGAAGAGTTTCAAAAGCATGTGGGCTTTGCACATTTCAGAGCCAAATAATGTATTGTAAGATCAGTCATCCAAAATAAACACTTTGAGAAATGGTTATGGGAAAGGTCATAGTGAAATGAAATGGGAAGGCTTGAATGAAGCTTGGTTTGTCCTGATAACCTACTTCCCATATAGTTTCCTTCCTGTGTGAGGACAAATAAGATGGGTGTCAAGTGTTAAACCCATTTTGAAGTCGTTCTGTTGCGTCTTTCAAGTCTTGAAAGTATAAGCAATTGAGTCATTATATTGGAGCATTTGACTTCAAATGGGACAGATTGTGCAATCTGCAGTTGAGAACCAAATCATCGTTGAATTACAGATGAGTTAGACTTTATGTTGTTCATAAGTTCTTTGAGTTGGCACCATTCACTTAGAATGTGTGTTTGCAAAGAGTCAAATGATGCATTTTAAATATGAACTGTAAGAGATGGAGATTCATCTAAAGAAAAGTTAATTTCCATGAACCAGTTTGGCTGTTCTAATTCAACAATAGTTTAGTTACGATTGGCTTCTAACTATAACAAAAGGAACTATTAATGTTTCTTTGAAGGAAATATAAATAATAGTATGTTAGCATCAATCATGCACATTAAAATAAAGGGATACTTCAATGGATTTTATTTTTGTTTTGCATCTGGACACAATTTAGTCAATATTTTTTTCAAATGTTTTATAACTTATGCATGCTACAGGAGTCTATGCTCTTACAGCTTGACGATTATGGAATGTTCATATTAATATATAATACAAATATTAGTAGGCTATAGGTTAAAATATTTACACCACATTTTGCATAGGCTTTATACATTGAACATGAACACGTTGAGTTATGCAACGGAAATGACAATGAAAGCATAATAATAAATTAATGATATTTATTTGAAACTTACACTCCACATATACAAACACATGTTGTAAGGTAATACATTTGAGATAAGATATAATATTCACTGGCAAAATAAAAGCAACCAAAAACAGCGTTTGTATATTTCTGTGCAGCTGGGAGTTACAATCAAGAGGATGCATGAGAACCTCAGTGACATCGCGATGCTTTTTAATTGTCCATATGCGCTTTAGCAGTCAGCAGTGCTTTTCCCACGCCTCACTTTTTGCTGCTGTCGACGTAGCTCTCCAAAATCTTCATCAACAAGTCCGACTCCTTTAATCAGAAAAAATAACAATGTCACTGCAGTCGTTCAAAGTATGCAAAGACGATTCATCACATAGAAACGGCGGACTTTGGTTTTCCTCACCTGCTTTTTAGAGCGGGTCTCTTGCGTGTCGATCTGCGCTTGTAGAGCGACCCGCAGAACCTCCTGGAAGATGTTCCCCAGGTCGTCCTGCTCCGGACCTAGGGCCACCTGCAGAGCGTCAACACCTTGCCCATCGGCGGACGACAGAGGCTTGTCCATCACACTTTTCTTGCCCATAAAGTGTCCTTTGAAGCGATAAATAGAATGCAAATTATTATGCAAGTAATTATGCGTTTTAATTCATGAAATCAGTAAATTCTACTTAAAATACAAATTCTATAAATAACTATTAAAGCAACAAAAAAATAAGTGTCCACATACCTGTTGCCCAAAGATTGCCTCTGGGGTTCACTTTAATCTTTGCAACTTTATTCCTTAGCTCTGTCAAATCGAAGCTCACAGCAGTGGTGAGCGACAGCACCGAAAAAAACACGAGATAAGTCAGTAAAGCCCCATTGCAGACATTGCTAAGTGTTAACCCAGTCATAGCTAAAACCGGAACGGTGGAGTCCCTTGGCGCGCAAAACCTCCAACTACTGGCAACTGGGAGTTCGGTGTGAGGGCGGTCGGACGCACCACGCATTTATAGCTTCCGCCGTGGGTGGGCTCTGTCTCATGTGCGTGCAAAACCCGCACAGCAATTCACTGTTTGAAGTGGTGACCAGGCTGTATAGTGCGCGATCTTAACCGGACCTTTCCGTTTGACGGCTGGTCTTAGGGTTGATTTGATTTGCTTTGTGATACAGGCCCACGTGTTTCATGGCTATGTGTGTGCTGGCTGTGTAAACATCCGTTTTACCAATGCGTAAATGGCAGCGCGTAAATGAAGTGGAGTCTACAACGACCTACTTCAACTTAATGAAGGCCTGATATAGGGAAGTTTGGAATAATAAGAGTTATGTTGTCCCACTAACACTACAGGACAGATTCGTGAACCAAAGCAACATTTCTCACATTAGAGGAATCAAAGATGCCTAAGGAACGGAGTATCCCCCACCATTGGCACCAACTTGACCCGGACGGTTTTGAAAGATTTTTTTTTGAGTTTCATTTACAGTCTATGGTTTCATTACAACCATAGGAACTATGCACCAAATAGCCAATTGTCAAACACTTCATTTCCAGCATTCGATTCCATTTTTTGAAGCAATTTGTGCTTTTATTGTGTCAATGCATTGGGTAAATAAACTCACACAGAAACTGCAAAGCTTTGGACTTTGAGGCTTTGAGATTTTATGTATTTTATGTATTTTAGAAACACAACCCCCCACAAAAAACGATTAAAGAAGCAAGTTAATTCGGCAACACAGAGCCTTTTATAGGCTATGAATGTAGTTATGTTGATATGGGTTTCCTTGTAATATTTCGAAATAATTACATACCATTACAATGGTATTATTACAAAAATATTAATACAACTAGTATCAGTAAAATAGCTAGTAGCTGACCATTTCGTTTTTGTATTTTTTTTTTATCCATAGGCACCCCTATGGATGGAAGGCACCCCTAACATTGGCCTTTAGCATCTTTGCCACAGGCAGGGCCTTGATAAACAGCTGATATATGCTAGGGATGGATAAACGTCCATTCTTTTTAAAGCCTCCCAGCCGGCTGGTCTCCGGGCACCTTTGCCCCTGCTTTTATGCTCATTCTCTCCTCATAGAGAACATGTGGACAAATTCTGTTAAGAAAACGAGGCTTGCAGAGACCTTTGGAGCTCAGGCAAAGTAGGCACTAGAGACCTTACACTAACTTTAACATTATTTGCATCTTCCTCATTATGTCCTGGAGGATTGAACGATTGAAAAGCGAGCATACTGCCTATAGCGTAAGGAGAGTGCTCCATAGAGAGAGGGATAGGTGAGAGAGCAACATAGGGGAGATGGTTAGGAGATACAGCTACACAGAGAGAAAGGATTAAAAGCAAAAGAGTATTGTCGATTGAAAAAGTAAAAACATTTCACAGATTGAGGGCAACAGATTTCAATTTAATATCAAACTCATAATGTGTCTTAAAATACTTCACATAATTTCATCGGACAATGAATCAACATGAAAAGACAAAAAATAAGAAAAATGCCGACATTTTCTGGGGAACATGACAAATAAAATTGTAATGTGACAAACCTTAAGTCTAGTTCCCCTCACATAACAGACACTTGTAAAGCTTATACACACACACATTGACGCCTTATAGCCCCATTTCTACAAAATGCGGCCAATCAAAATTGTACAAAAGCCGGTAGGATTGAAAAAAAAAAAAAAAAGAAACTAAACAGAAGTCGTTTTTGACAGGCAATGGTTTGACATTTTTCTTGGACAAAGCTGGATCCGCAGCGTGTTCAACAGAGACCTTGCTTTCTCGCAACCTCCCAATCTCAGGACATTTATTCCTTGTAACCCTGCTCATTCCCGGTGGACCAGTACAAAGAGCCCCAGCATGAAGAGAACGGCGTACTGGAGATGATGGAAGAGAAGCAGGACTTTAGACAGAATACATTAAGTTCAGGTTTTAATTAAAGATCTATCTTAATAGATATATTTCCCCACTGAAATAATGATTATTTAGATGCACTTATAAATCCAAAAGGGACCTTTGGGTGTTGCATCGGCATACAACCAATATATTTATGAATGGTCGCTAATCTGTTCCTTTGGGAGGGAGCTCATACAAACTGCTATGTGTGATTCGTCATGGTTATTCAATTGACTAGGGGTATGAATCTTCTCATCTCAATCTGTCACAATTCGATTTAGATTCTAAATGTATTCTCTGTTAAGAGTAGGGGTGCTATTTTCAGGATCAACTACGGTCCTCTGTGTGAGGCAAGGGTGAGAACCCTAGGATGGGAGTCGTACACCCTTACAACTACACATTATCCTTCCCCTGTTCATCCCACTTCAAGTCTAACCAGCAGAGTAGCAATCCAGGGAGTCAGCAACTTACCTTAAATTTGGGGTAGTCATTCATTAAAATGGTAACAATTCCAATATACGGCACAAACCTGGAAGCAAATATCCACAATGAATACATATGTTTAGTATGTGCGTACCAATCCACACAAACACACACCTAAAAAAATATTCTTTCCAAAATAATGATCTGCAGAACTGCTAAAAACTAAACTTAGTAATACATTTGGCCTTTTAGGTGGGAAATAGTCGCAGTCAATCAAAGTCTATGAACAGCTAGGTCCCAGTGGAGACGGAGAGGAGACGTACCCTCTGGCTCTGCCCACTACGTCCTTCTTCTCCAGCCAGTGCTGGCCCTGCTTGTACAGACCTCGGTCGTCCACCGCGTTGTTGTCCCCCTTGGTCAGGAACTTGATGTCACCGTTGTCCCTGCACAAGAACCATGGGCCTAGATTTACGCTTCAACATTTGGATGCCAGGTGCTATTGAGTGTTTAGAACAGGGTTAATAATAATCAAAGCTTTGCCGTTAATGTTGCATTGATCAAGTGTGTGCTGTACTTTCTCCCAAGCACATGAACCATTGGTAAAGTTTGAAACAACAGTTTAGAATCGAGGTGTGTACTTATGGACTCCAAGTGTGAAAAAGCGAAATGTCCCATTCCAATGCAATTAGAGTGTACAAATATATACTAGTTAGGACTTGCACTGGTCAAGCAGTTTACAGTCACAGGTATTAAAGGTGGCATATTATTAGATATATACACCACAAGGTGTGAGTGTGATTAGCCGTATCACACTACCACCAGGTGGTATAATGTCACCTTTAATACCCGTGAATGTAAACTGCTGGACCATCCAACCTCCACTACTGCTGCTACATCATCATAACCCAGAGGACGTATACTTTTCATGAATCTTCAGTACTCTGTGTACTATGGGGATCTCGCGGCCCTCTATTCTGAAGACGACGATCTCCCCGACCCGGATGGGGTCCTCCACCCGGTTGGTGAGGAACAGCAGGTCTCCTCTGTGGAACGCAGGCTCCATGCTGCCACTGAAACGACACAAGTGAGCCACCATTTAGAAAAAATGACACAAAACGGTTGAGGGAAAGCTTACCGCATTACCTCGTCTGCCCTCAAACATGCTGCACACGGGCGTCCTCATGAATACTTCAGATATCGGTAGCTGTTGTTTTGGGCAAAATGTTTTGCCAATTAATTGTCGTGATGGTGATAATGGGGACACTGTGTACACTAATGAGGGAAATATGAAAGTAAAATTCGAATGCAGCTGTAACGTACGGAAATATGGGAAAAAGTAATGGTTTAATAGTTTGTGAATGAACTATATGCAACCCCAATCAATGCTATATTTAGTCCAGCCCGGAAAACCGCTTTTACTTTGAAATGAGTCACATCTGGCAAGTGTGATCATCATCATGAACCAGATCGGTACTCTTCATGTATTATACTAAAACTAAACCTAATTCAGACGGATGTTAACAGCAGATGGAGACAACCTTCTGAAACACACAACCCTCAATAATAATTATTCAAATTAGGCACCTTGTGACCACAATTGAAATGTAGTAAAAACATATTTGGGTTTTGGGGTTTTTCCCCCCAAGAACCCTAATGCAAATCGTTCTAGATTTCCTTTCTGGATGAAAAACATCATATGAAACAAGCAAGTCTTATTGTCCCCCATGTTGGGTAGCTTTTGGGTTGCATTAAATCATCATATCTTGTGATGACTTTAACCATCATCTTGCCTCCACTCCCCCTCGCTTATAGCCTGTCGACTACGGGCTAACACACAGCAGGCCATCACAGCTGGCTTGCGTGTTTGTCCCTTTACACACAAACCAATCAAATCCTGCATTCATCAAATCACCCTGTGTTTGGTCCCACACTAATATCCCACTTTGCTCAAAATAACTCCTTACTCATTACAGATTCCCCCTATCACAGTCAAGTTATGCTAACGTCATTTTAACGTTGTCCTTTAGGAATTCAAGGTTGGAAAATAATCAGCATGCATGTAAATAAGCGGCAGCAATGGTGTTCAACCCATATCAATTGGTCAACAGTAACTCTTCCAAAGAAAATAAATCCAAGGCATTCCATACTGCAGCCAGAATCACACTACATCCATTTCATCATTGTAAAGAGGTAAAAAACGTATCTAGATACTTGGTACCAACAGGCATGTATCTACAACGATATTATCTATATCTATTAGATATAAATATGTATAGATACATCTATATCTATATATTTATCATGGTTGGGCGATAGTCTATCAACTGCAAGTTATACAGAAAAAATTACGTGAATAAACATTTATAAAAGTGAAAATTGTACCTGAAATAAATTTTAAAAAATCACCAAAAATCAGGAATCATAGGAGACGATCGGAAATCGTCTCCTATGATACACTGTCTCTCTCTTAAAACTATCTGATTGATGAGAAAATATCACTGCATCTTTAATATCACAATCCAAATCATATACATCATGTTCACTACTCTTATGGAGTGCAAAGTTTTGGTGAGCAGGCATATGGAGAACGGAGATGCAGGTTGTCAGATACTACTCTGCAAACAGAGTTCATGTCGACTCCATCTGAACATAGCTATCATCCTCTTGCATATTTTTTTTTGCCATTCACCAAACAAAAGGCATTTTAACACTGGCAACCCGGCAATTTCAGACTTGCCTGTCTAAAACCGAGGGGGTAAAATACCCCGTCATCACGGAGCCGGCTTTCTTGGTTCACTGGAGAAGGCAGGGCTACGCACGGAGAATGCGTAGCGTAGTGCGAGTGTAGGCTACAAAAGCGATTAACTATTTACAAGTGCAGACCACTCTTTCCCGACAAAAGCCTCGTAAATAAAGTTCCTATGCGTCTTTCTAGTAGATCACACCATCTTTCCCCCTCTCCTTTAATACGACCACATCACCTTTACTCACATGATCAGCAGCTTGGAGATTTCACTGTCTCTCCACTTAGAACTACTCATGTTGATATCGCTGAGTTGTCGCTGTTGTAGGGACAATGCAGCAACACCTCGACCCAAAATCCTTTAAAATTAAATAGTCTGAAAACACCAGACATTTTCATTGTCCTGCTATGATGGATGCGTTTCAGAGCATGCGCACATTGGGCGAACAGTCAAAAGCATTCGCAAATGGTCAATCATCCCTTCAATGGCCAATATATGATCAGATCGCCAATTGGCACAAGCCCAATATATGTATATAGATTTACACACACACACATTACCAGATTCTTACCTGAGAACGACAACGATGGGACTCTCACTTCCGGTGACGACCATCAGCCCTTTCCAGATCATCAGAGCGGACGACACGATCATACCAAAGTTCAAAACCTGGTAATACAGCTGATACAAAAACAAGAAGGTCTTTAGTTCTAAACTAAAGTGTGGGTATATTGAGTTGGGGAGACGTGCAAGGGGATTGAGGGAGGGATAGTCTAGTGGTTAGGGTGTTGACTTTGAGTGCAAAAGGTTTTGTGTTCTACTCTCAAATGCATACCGCAGCATAACCTGTTGTCATCTTTCAGGAAGTTAAAAACACTTCGTGCTCTCCGAATGAAAATGCATCTAATAACGGTCGTTTTGGATAAGAGAGTAAACATAAAATAAGATTAGGCTTAATACAATTAGGCTTAATACAATTAGGCCTGAAATGAATGTCCTTTTATGTGGAGGAATACGTGGAATACTTTTATGTAAACATTAAAAACATAAGAAATTGCAGTCCAACAACATTTAGTAGTGGGCTAAACTGTATTCAGTTTAATCTGTATTATTTATCAACAATGTTTTGGGTCTTGGTCCAACTAAACACACACTATTTAAGGATAGATTATGATTGCTGCTCGAGCACATATCCCTCAATCCAAACAACCCGAGTCGATATAACTACAAAGCCTTATTATTTAGAATATATTCAACATCAGACTACATCGGCGTTTTGGTACAAGGGTTGATATTTAAACAATCATATAGTATCAGTCTGACTAGTAATGCATTATACAATATGATTGTTACACAAAGCAGTTAAAAGAGCCACAAGAGAGAAATCAAAAGTAGTAGTATGACGAGAGAAGAGTGGACAGAGTGGTTAATATGCTGAGACAATGCAGTCAGATTTCCTTCCAAGGTAAAACCCACGGCCAAGGTGCAGGTTCACACAATAGAGTGTGCAGCATATTGAGTGCAACGTGTGATTGAGGTAGCAGCTAGCGGGTTAGCATTTAGCTTTGTATCCCTATTTGACATCACAGGGAAGCGATTAGCAAGGAAGTAACAAACTAAGAGTCGTGGACATACCTGCCGCTTATTCATGCGCCGCACATCGTCAAGGAAATCTAACGACAACATTTTTATTGTGTTTACTATTATATATCAGCGTAAAATGTAGAATACATATGGATGCATATGAGGAAACTTGCATCCGAATCTTCCGGGTCCGCTTAGGCGGAAGTTCCGCCCCCGTAGTCATATTTTGGTTGAGGTGTCGTTTCAGGATACGACCATACGACCAATGGACATTGTTTATATTATCCTTACGTAATTTTGACGTTGTTATTATTATATCTCAATTATAATAATTATAATAATACTATTAAATACTAATAATGTAATAGGTATAATAATAATAATAATAATAATTAAAAGTTATAATAATATTATTATTTTAAAGAAAGATAATCCACAACAAGCAATACCAACATAATACCATGTAATAATTACTTTAAGATATCATACTACTTACATAAAACAAAAAAATAGGCAAAAGGAAATGTACATATTGTTAACTAAATACAAACATACAAACAATATGTTGTCGACATTAGCCAAAAATGATGTCTCCAAAATATTATTTAACTGCCACTGCTCATTATGGAAAGCACTTAATAATTTTATCACTTTAATTTCCTGTTGGATTTGCGGTTTGACAGAGAAACTGATAAGAGTATCAGGGACTGTACATGTAAAATCACCGGAACGATCTTTTCACTCTGCTCAAGAGATTGTTATTAACACATCGAGCAAATTAGTCATAGTCATAATTAAAGTGTGATACCATTTGTGATTTATGAGTCTCCTGGTTTTTTTTCTTGTTACATGTATAGCATGTTAGGGCAATATATTTTGCCTTTCCTCGGAAACAACCCAACTTCAACACTGATATCAGATAGGAAGGCCTACTTACTATCACGTCAGGACAGCTGTATTCCTGCTGCTAAGTAAATAATAGTAAAATGTAATTTTAGCCAGTGAGGGATTTGTGAATGTGTCATGTTGGCCCAGGAGCAGATGAGAACACGCCAAAACAAAATATAATGGAAGAACCCTGTATTATTCTATTGTATTATTATAATATTTAAGTTCATTACAATGTTAAGTGAGAAACAATGGGAATGGACAGGCAATTCTGTGGAGGTCCCATTACTCCAAGGTGTTTGTGTATATGAGTGTAAGAGAGAGTGTGTGTGTGCATGTGTATGCGTGTGATGCATGTATGCGTGTGTGTGTGTGTGTGTATGTGTGTGTGTGTGTGTGTGTGTGTGTGTGTGTGTGTGTGTGTGTGTGTGTGTGTG
>JAOPJL010000034.1:17523062-17538816 GCA_027123545.1 Trisopterus esmarkii | reverse complement strand
TGTGTGTGTGTGTGTGTGTGTGTGTGTGTGTGTGTGTGTGTGTGTGTGTGTGTGTGTGTGTGTGTGTGTGTGTATTAGAGTGTATGCATGAGTTTTATCAAGAGGGCTTCACCAGGATGCTTGAGGCACTTCCCACCTCTGTATACCTGCTGATGTGCCGGCCACCTTCGCCCCTCCACTTCTCTCCTCATCTTCTACCACCCAAGCATGTCCGACGTGGTCTTCTCACCACAGCCGCAGGAGCAAAGAGGATTGCTGCAGTTTCATTCAGCTTAATGGAGTGACCAGAGTAGAGACACACCTTCCTAGCGCTCCTCTGCTCTGTTTGATAGATAGCCCAGGAAGCCCACTGGTGGAAATTGCATCAAAACCAGAAGCTTCCTCAGCAAAGCCACTTCAATCTATCCCAGGAGAAACATGTTCTAAATGATGTGTTTAATCATCTGGCCTCAAACATGCATGTGGTCTTTACTGCCTTTTCTCTTTTTTACTTGTGTGTGTTATGTCTGTTTTAAAGATCCTTGTGTTGCGGTAAATCCCAAACCCCAACTCACCCAATAGTATCACCTCCATGCCAAACTATTCATAAAGTATGATTTGAGAAGGAAAGGTCATTATTGCATCCATCCTAATGCATTATCATACACTAGACACGTGACACCGGCGATTGTATTCCCAACCATTTAGCCTTTGTATTCTCCCAAGAGAGTGCGATATACATCAGAATGTCATTAACTCCCAGTCAGTAACAGCCTGCGGTGTTAGATTACAGCAGCATTAACAGTCCACTCGGCGACAGAACCGAGACTAGACCAGACCTGCGACTTTTGGTGCATCAGAGATAAAACTATTTTATTTTAAATGCCATCTAGTCTGTGGCATTTCCGAAGTGTGCAACGTGTTTCCCAGGTAATCTGCATAAATGGTCAGAACTGGTAAATTAGATCACCCTCAACAATAACAGGTCAATATCTGTGACAGGACAGGCCACTGGGGCAGAGGTCCTTACATTCTGCTGGGCCTATGACGTTTTTGCTGGGGGTTTTTTGACATGGGAGGTAATCAAAAAAAACGTAGGTAAATAAAAAATAATTAATTAAAATAATTACAGGACATTTTGCAAGAAATACGTCTGCATGGAATATTTATCTTGATTGTTATTTCACTTCTCTGTGTGCGCAATCTTCACCTTAACTAAATTGTAAATTGACGTTTCCAAGTGTATGCATGACCCAGTTAAATCCTGGGGTTTTGAGTTGACATGCTACCTCCCGATTACAAGATAATCGGATAATCTTGTTAATCTTTCGGCACCTGTTTGAATATGTTCCAGCTTTAACATCAAGTTGATTAATATAAAAATATATATATAATAAGATATGAATTACCTTTAGGTGAATAAACAAGGCAGAGATGATCTGATTTAAAAAGTCACGTCACGTCACGTAACGTCACAAGTTAAAAATATATAAGCAAAACTATATTTCTTATAAATACCATTTTTAAAAGGTCGGTACCTTAAATAATGACAATCCTGATGTAGCCTTATACCACTGAATGCCCTTGGACTTCTCTTTCCATCATTAAATAACTGATGATGATTATTGAAAGCCAGGCTGCACATGTAACAGATCTTCCATTAGACAACTGGCTACTGTATGACATGAGTGTTAATTCTCAGTTTGCTCCCATTAAACACATTCAGAGCTTTTCATTACATCTGACCAGAGCTGCCTATAAACGTGAAGAGCTTGGAAAATGCATAACCCCCTCTCTATTTTTTGCCTGATTCAGTCATTAATTTTCCTCTTACGCACTGAACGAATCTGTACAGATTAATACAGAATGTCTCATTTGGATTCTTTGAATCATTTCCGACAAATGTGTTTTACATTCATACTGACAGTGTCAACGGAGATGGAGATTCAGATGATAAGGTATTTCCATACAAAATAATGTGTATGTCTTTGGACCAAATGTACATTCAGCTAACTTGAATGTACACACATTTGAATCTGACCAACCAAGGTAATAGTTTGTTATTGTCCGCAATTGTTATTATTTTGGAGAAATTAAAAATCTTCAAACATCAATCAATTAAAAATGGTAACTGTGTAAAATAGCTGAAATTGGTAACCGTCCTGATTTTTGTTTGGTTGATTTGTGATTAAAAAAAAAAACATATTCAAGCATTGCACAGAACCATTTAATAGAAAAAAGATATTCTGGTTTAGCAGCAATAACATCAAGCCCTACTCTACAATTTTCTCATTTGTCTTCCCATGCCTTGTATCTCCACTCGAGATAGAGTGATTGAAAATTAGTGTAATTAAAGCCTTAGCCTTCCGGTTGAAGTCACGGTCAACTGTCACGTGTTCTCCTCCACTGTTGACAGCTTGTAACGCTATGTGCTGTGGCTAAAACGTCATCACAGCTGACACAGGGGAGACACTTTCGATAGTGTACAGTCTTTTGCCGTTAACGGTCAAACTTGTTTGTCATTCATGATTCAGGTGTTTAATTGAGTTGACCAATTTGACATTTTAGAGGAAGCAGTCTCTGCATAAGTGGTTATATACAGTATAAATAAACACAAATATTGGAAATTGAAACACAAAAACAATGCTGTATGTGTTTCTAGATATAGACATGTGATGAATCCATATATTTAATTTGTGATGTCAGAGCTAGTCAATGTTGTAGACTGCTAATGCAGGGAGCCTTATTAAATTAAATTATATTGTCTCTATCTGAATTGTGTAGAGTGACATAGACTGCACTTCTCATCAAACATTATGCTTTTATTTAATATATTGGCATTACATTTTAATTAATAGTTTGACAATTTAATTGCAATTATTTTTGACCTTTGGTGAAATCCAGATAACAATCAATGCCATATTTCTTTGTTGTTTTCTGTTAAACATTTGAAATGACGTTTGAGTGCCAATAAGGTACGCAGGTTTAGTTAACATCCTTTAACTAGTTAATCATTCTGAACTTATTATTCTGGATATCTGAACTCCCTCTAGGGGGGACAAAGCTCAAGGAAACGGGTGCCCCCACTCTTCCTAGCGGTAGGGCTCTGCACCCACACATCCATCACCCTACTGGCCTGAGTTCTGGTTCTCTTCTGCACAACCACCACTTCACAATCCTCTCACTGGAACCTCCTGACATGAATGAGGCTGTTATTAACTCGTTATGTTTGAGGGGCTATCCTCTTTTGCTTTCATAGGACTTTTGCTCCTATCCTGTTCCCCGTCAGCCTTCCTGGGTTGCCGGGGGCTGAGGGTAGCTCTCCTGGCTGTTCCAGGGCTGTGTGTGCCAGCCGCAGTCTTGCGTTGCAGCAAGGGGCTTTTGGAGCCCCTGGACTTGGAGGATGGCGTCTGCAAAGAGTCTGTGGGCTTCAGGGACCTAAGGCCCAGCAGTCCACAGTAGTAGTTACACTGGTGCTGGGACACAAACTGCTCCAAGAGGTCCGGATTCCCGACGGCCGACAGGCCTTGATACCTGCGGTAGGAACAACAACACTGAATGTCATCTGCTAGGAAGTTATATTGGCAACTGCCAGCGACGTCATATGGTAGGATATTAGCATTAACTACAAAAATTTGGAAGCACATTACCACAAATAAAACATCACTTGATAAAGCTTTGCCGGTTTTTCATTAGTATGTGAAAAGCTGTCAATGTGTTGATTTTATAGGGGAGTAGCATGTATACCAACCCAGTTGATTTGATTGATATTCCAACATTGGTGAGTTTACTGTCCACACCTGCAAAATAATCAAATTTCATATTTTACATAAATATGTATATTTAAGTTTCAATTGCTTGGATGTTATTGTATGGTTCAGCACCCTCGTAAGAAGGAGTCAACATATAAGTTAGGGTTAGCTAAGTTTAGCACAATTTTACTCCCACAAAATAAACCAATGCTATTACTAGAGGGGAGAAAGACTGATTTGCAGCCATTTAACTCAACAGTGCCAGTCCTATGGTCTACTGTGTTGAGACACTGAAGAGACCTAAGCAATGTCCTACCTTCCAGCTGAGTGAAAAGCAGGTTCCCGTTGGTCCACTGGTGGATCCAGTGCTGCAGAGCACAGCATTTCAGCTCCACCTCAGACCCAGTCCTGGAGACTAGCCCGTTCCCAGCACTTAGCTTACAGTACTTCAGGTAGACCCCTTTCAGGTCTGCCTCCACTGTGGCATAGGGTACGGTGTTGGCTGGCCGGTACATCAGGTACACTGGAATGACCCTGGGACAACCGAGTGAGGTAGGGATATGGTTAGAATGTAAACACACACTATGGTGTACATTGGTGGATTCACAAGGTGATCCGAGTCCTGTACTCACTCAAGACACGGGCCAAAGTTTTCGACCACTCTTGACTCCGCAGAGAAGATTTTACAATATTCCCGAGCCAGACTCTGGATTCTGCATCTCTGTTTTTGTACAAAATGGAAGATAACAACTGTAGCGATACATTTATCTAAGTGAGAATATCTTTGTGTTAATGATGCTGAAATATAATTTATTGATTGATTGAATGATTAATTAACTATATGTTTGTTGTGTAATGATGATAGGATGTTGATATCAGTGTATAGTTTGGCTACCATAAAGTTATCTTTTCCTTTCCTTAGCCTAGGTTGACATCTTGTCATGCTAAACTAGGAGCTTGTCTTGTCTGTCATATCTTGTCCTCATTTCCCATTGTTAACCTTAAGACTTATGATCATTCACGTTCTTATTGTAATTGTGTCTCTCCACCAATGACAGCTCACATTGTCATCGTTACGATGTACTTGCCTGTCTCTCCATTTCCACATTCCTCTCTGTGAGTTGGGCCTCTCCTTTGCCTCCATAGGCGATCCGGTTGCAGATTTTAATCACACAAGTGGTGCCGGACTCAAACAAGGGCTCCAGGCCATAGACCACCTTAGCTCTCCATGTTTTGCGGGAACAGCCCCCTCCAATATGAGACTCCTGCACCATGACACGGCCAAAGAACTTGCTGCCCCAGACACCGCTGTCGGCGACGCCCTTATTCAACAGGAGCGGAGTCATCTCGATCTCCTCTCCCACTACACAGAATCCAGGGTCAGAGTATGAGAGATTTGGAGATATGTTCAATGCATTCAAATGGCTCCATGAAACCTGCACTCGGTTTTCTATTTGTCTATTCTCCACTCTTAGATTTTCCCCCGTCATTATTTTTATTTCAAATGGTTGTAACAAATATTAAGTAAATAAATAAAAGCCTTTTGGTGGACGTATTTCAAACCCCAGATCCTGGCAATGTTCATGCAATGCTCTGTTTACACATGGATACAAAGTGCAAGATTACGTGATGTCTGGTGTAAAAAAGTTGGCAAAATATCTTACCACCCAGGTCCTCACGCAGCCTCATCCCCCCAAGGACTGCAATACAAATAGACATGGTTCCAACCACGTTGCAGCTGTTGTGCTATTCATGTGCTATTCATACTGTACAGTTGGATCATCATTATCAATACCATAATAGTACCGTGATGTAATACCTACTTTCTGCACTCAGCAGGAGGTCTGTGATGTCACTGCCATGGTCATTAGTGATCTTGCACCCGTAAACCCCGCAGTCTCTCTTCGATGCTTGGACAATAGCAAGGTTTACTGGGGTCTCATCTCCTACACTATACACAAACAAACAGTAAATCTTGATCTTAAACACTGATCTTAATTTTGCCAATCCCCTGATATCCAAATTCCAAAAAAATAAATATTGTAGAAATGTATGGGTGTAATATATTATTAATGGGCTTTTTTTTTATTTTAAATCTGAATGGTTCCATGAAAAAAACTATTTCATGGACTGACCTTCGTTTCACCTGGACTACCTCCACATCGTCCCTGTACCAGCTGATAACTGAGTCGCTCAGGACGTTGAAGAACTGGCACCACAGCTTCAGGTGTCCCGAGGCATCAGAGAAGCTCTCACCTCTAATCTTACGGATGACCTGAGGAGCTAAAAGAGGAGTACAGCCCCCCCCCATGGCGTGTTACATCTGAACCTTACTGTGTTTCACATTCTCCGCTCTCCTAAAAACGACAGAGGGAATCCTATCCATGTCTCGTCTATATCCTGGTGTTGGTAGCGGCGGTGCCAAAACTAACAAGCAGGGGGCTCCTGCTGTCTGGGGTTCCAGTGAGACCTGGCCAAAGAAAGCTGCACTGACTAACAGTGGCTTACTTAATTAAATGAAATTCAATAAATTTAATTAAATAATTGAATCATAATATTAGTGACTGCTATACAAGCCCGAGGGATGCTATGTTTATTATACTGATAACTGGATTTGTATGGGTCTGTTATCAGAGAGGCTTCCCTCGACAAACAATGCCAAACTACTCATCAAACATGACAAATTAAAGAAAGGTGAGGTCGAGATAGGTTATCTGAGGATGTTTTGATTGAAGCCTTTTACCTTTGAACGGGTCAGGCTTTTCCTTCTCTGTAGACCTCTCCTCACTCCTGGGGGCCTGAGGCTGCTGCAGGGCTTCTTTTCCTGCTGCAGGGGTCTCCTGAGCCACCGCCTTCCGGCTCAGCAGCGGAGACCGCCTCCTCACTGGTGGAGTCCGCTGGCCGATGGGCTCAACAGCTAAGAGGGACTGTTGAGATGGACCTGGGGGGATGGAAAGAGTCGCAGCGCCTGGCAGAGCTTTGCTGGGCTTTGGGAGAACCTCCTCGCTCAGAAGTTCGCTGTCGACGGCTGTTGGGCTTGTCGGATTGTCCCCAACCGTTTTCGGTTTGGGGATTAGGATTTTGCGTCGCGCTCCCAAGGCCAGTTCCTTTGGGGTAGCGGAAGAGGTCGGAAAGGTCGGACCATCACTCTTAACCTCCAGTAGAGGGGCTTCATCGTTCGACAATGACATCGGAGGGGCTACCGCCATCGTTGATGGCTCAATGATGGAGAGGTGCTTCTCCAAGTCAATCCCTTGTTTGCTCTCTACACTGCTTCTATCAAGCTCAGGTATCTTCTGTGCATCAACCCATGTTGTTGAAAGTACAGGTATGCTTTTCAGATTACTTTCACAGTTAAGTTGAAGTTCTGGATGTGGGATCTGTTTAAATCCATCATCAGTACCATGTACGTGTTTTGGAGTGTGATATTCTAAGGAAGGACCAATAATCTCACTAGAGTCTCCTGTACAACACAAATCTGCAGTGTCAATCCCTGTCACCTCACTATGTTCCTGAGTCATGGTAAAAGACGAGTTTGACTCTGTGAGTGCTTTGTGGTTCCCTTCCCCAAGAAAAGCATTAGAAGAACATGTTATTGTGGTATGAAGATCCGTAGTGGCAGCAGGGGGGCTGTCAGGACTATTTCCCAATGAAACTGGATATGATGTTCCACATTCATGGCCTGGGTCCACTCTATCGTCATTTTCCATGCTGCTATAAGTGTTTCCAGTGTCTGCGATGCCCTCTGCGTCAATCACAGTTATTGGAGGGATGCTGAAAGAGAGGATAGCTTCTGGGGGGATAGCTGGAGCAGTGGTGGTGAGGGCCGGGTTGGCCGTACACTCGGTTGTTGTTTGTCGATCAATTCCGTGTGGTGTTTCAAACTGTTCCACCGTGGTATCTGGTACCTCAGGCGTAGAAACAGAATTTGGGTCTGTTTTTGGTTCCATTTCTATTTTTTTTGTAGTCTCCACATCAAGTCCCTTTCCAATGTCTTCTCCTCTAATAGAAGAGGTTAGAACTTCAGTATTCAGGGCAGTGGATGGCTGGGGTTGCTCTGGTGAACAATCCGTTCTATTTTGCAATCCAAACAGTTTTGTCGTAGTGTCTTGTACCGCAGGAGCGGAAACAGGTATGGCCTCTACTCTCTGTTCTATTTCAACTGTCTCCTCCAAATCCTGTACCGTTGCATTGTCTTCTTCCTGTGGAGGGACGTTAAAAGAGGCTACAGCTTCAGTGGTAGGGGAAGTGGGTTTCGGGGGTTGGTCTGGGGGCTTAGTCTCTATTTTCTCTTCCACTGCAATCGTTAATGCCCTCTCTATATCATGTACCTTTTCAAGTTTTTCTCTTAAATCTGGAACTGTCTCTGTAGCTGCTTCTTTTTCGGTTGATAAAGCAAAGATTGGAGTGGATGCAATGGTGGCTGGATTTGTCTCATCTTTAGATGGAATTGACATTGCGGCGTCAAGGGCCTTTATCTGAGATCTCATCATTTCAGCAACTGAAATAATATTACATTCAGGTTTCTGGGATTCCTTTAGGGGGTTCTTTTGTTGTTCAGATAGGCTTGAGTCTGGGACATTTATACTTCTGGGTTCCGTTGTAACTTCTTGATTGTCAGGGTCAAAACCAGTTTTGTTTGTTTTGTGCGTCATTGGATGGGTCTCAACTGTGGATTTTAACACAGGTTCATTTTTTATTTCAGTGTGAGAAACACCTGCGTGTGTAATGGAAACATTTTCCTTTTGGCTTTCATCTAGAGTGGCTCCTATTTGTGCTTTCTCATTTTCCTTCAGGGCAACAACAACATCCACTTCCATCTCCACTTTCCTCTGGCTCGGAGCCCGACGCTCCTCACATACTAGCAACGTACCTGCCTGGTGCCCCTCAGCCTTATCCTCCAGCGGTACACTTAACCCCTCCACTGTTTTAACAGCTGACGCGCCTGGATGTTGGCTGGCATGGGACACGCTACACCCTGGGCTGCTCTGCCCATTGCCCAAATTTCCGTCCGGGAACTTCGCTGGCTCTGTAAAAGGGACCGAATTGCGTTCACTTGATCCCCTGGAATGATCCCTCGCGGTCCGCCTTGTTCCCGGGACAGGGTGGTGCGCAATGTGCTGCCCTCCCACTGCCACAGTCTCCTCTTCTGACGGAGTCCTTTGTGGAGAGGGCGCGGCCGCGGCGTGGGGGGAGGCTGGCGGTTTGAGGCCAGAAGGTGCGCCCGTCCGGTTTGGCTGTGCATGCGCCTGCGTGACCTTGAGGGACAGAGGAGGTAGAGATGTGTCCATGCCGCAAATATGTACCGCCTTATCCCTGGCTATACTGCGCGCATAAACGCAGGTGTTTATGCGCGTGGCGACAGCATGTGGCGTCAGCATGGCAAGGGCAAAACAAGGCAGCCTGAGCATAGAAATCTCACACATGAATGCAGTATTTAAGAGCTTGGTTGTATGTGCACACTGCGACAGGTCCTTTTCTGAAAGACGGCCTAAGACATGAAATGCAATCATAATTTCAAGGACTTTTATGTTAAACCTGCCTTTGCTTTTCCACTGCAGACATCACACAAAATTGTGTTTTTGTATTGCTTTTTTTCCCATAAATCCTATTTGTTTTATAATACTAAAGCTGACAAATGATTGTGTTGTTGGAATTGGTGGGAGGATGGCTTCTATTATCGCTTAGTATTTAAAATTTTGAACCAAAGTGGCAACAGTAAAAAAAAACGCATCTTTAAGAGATATATACTGGTATATATATATGTATGTGATTTTTTACATAAATTGTTTATTTTTAATGTTGGTATGCATTATTATTGCTATGTATAATACCATGTGCTCTGTAAAGACGACAGCTCATACAGCAGTAAAGGCTGCTGACATGAACAGCAATAGGGACATAGTCTCAAATGAAATATGTAAATGAACACCCTCAGTAGCAGGTATAGTATACTAACAAGTGACGCATGTTCTCTGTGTATGTCCCTTTGTACTGATGGGTCTTTTAAATACCTCTGCCTTTTTGTGAAATGAGTAAAGAGGGAAGACTATTTTAAGTCCCAGTGGGACCAGAATGGAATGTAAATCATTTCAAGTGGTACTCAGCTATCATGACCTGTTCTGTCTCAGCTTTTGTTCCCACACCGGTCTGGCATCCATCTGGCTGGGTTGAATATTGTATGAGCAGTGCACGGGTCTTCATATCATAAATCATGGAGTGATTGGAGTGAGTTGTCATAAGACTGGTCGTGGCTTCCACCAAAGCGCACCTATTTTTTAATAGCCTTATATAGAATAATGAAAAGGCCTGTGGGATATTGTGATAAAGTAGATGGATAATAGATACTACTTTTTTTTATGTTGGCAATTGGAGTACAAAACAACTGCAGCAAGAGTAATTGGTGTGCTAGATAAATGTTATTAAGATCCAAAATCGGCTCTTAGTCTTCAGTTCGGCTTATCATTAGACACCAATTGCTCATATTAATCACGGAAGTGTGAAGATCACTGACCAAATGAAATGATGTAAGACTTTATATAAGACAACATAAATTATTATATTGCAACAGTGTGGGTCTTCCAAGACTCCATCTTTCAAAGTATTATTAATCAATGCTTTGCAAAACGTACACGTATACCTGTGTCCCCAAGTTTGTATGCGTCACTCAATTCCCGCAACACAGTGGGTGCGAGCGCTTGTTAAAGCTAAATATAGATCGGATGCCTGTGGTACCCATCTAGCCTGTGGTCGAAATGCAAGGCAATTCATGAGCTCATGCAAAACAGGGTCACTCACCTCGGCCAGCTGTTGTGGCTCAGACACAGATACATTCTCCGGGCAAGGGTTTGTTTCCTTCCTGCATCCCTGTTCCCCTGGCGACCTGCGGAGAGCGTCCTCAGCATCCCCTGCCGACTGACACCTCCGCAGTGTTGTCACCTTACATCTTGGCCGTGAGGGGGGCTCTGAGGGCTTGATTGGAGTAACCGGCGGCAAACAGGTTGCCATGTTTACGGTGGTACATGATTTCGGTGCAGTGGTCAGAGTTTGAGGTTCTGTCGCTGCGGGTCCGATGGCAGTATCCACCGCTGTGACACCACTGCCTTTATTGTCCTTCTGCTTTTGGTTGCTAACTAAGGGCTGTTTGGGCGTCGCTACATGTGTTGGTGGTCGTTGTGCTTGGGAAACATGGGGAGATTTTTGGGACCTTGAATCCAAATGGGTTTTCTTTATATCTCTGTGTTCAACTTTCTCCTGAGATACTAGTTTATCTTGTTTACTTTCTGTCCCATGATCACCTTTATGTTTACTGAGAGATCCAGCAGGTGAAACATCAACAGGGCGTGTGTTAGGAACAGGCTTTTTCTTTTGCATAGCGCTTTTAGGTCCCTCTAAACGGGCTGAAGCTCCATCCAGAGATACCTCATCCTTCTTTGAAGAAGTTTTATCGACATGCAACACTGTCTCTGTTGTTCTCTTCTGGCCCGGACTCGTGTTAGCTGGAGTTGAAGAATCCAGAGCAGTGAAGGGAGGGGAGCTCTCCATCGCCTTCTCTGAAAGCCCCTGAGTGTTGACCACCTCTGTAGCGGCTTGGGTTTCACAGGCCCGCACATTTGAGCTCCTCTCTTCGGAAACCCCCTCCCTTTGGGCATTCTCCTTCACACCTTCCACTTTGTTTGACATCTTAATCTTTTTCTTCCCTAAGGGGGTTTGGGGTTGATGCGGAGTGAAAACCTTCTGCACCGAGTCGTACAGGTAAGTCTTCCCCTTGCCCCCTTTCTCCGTGACCCCCCCGTGTCCGTTAACAGCGGGGGATACCGATGTCCCGTTGGCCACCAGGGGAGGCTTCGCCACCGTCTCCCCAGCCGTAGAGACCTGCAGCCTGGCCTCCGCCTCCGCCTCAGCCCCTGGCCCTGGAGCCTGGAGTTTCGGTGCCTCCTCCATGGATCCGGGGGCGCTGAAATGGGGCGCCATTGGGGAGCGGCGTTTCCTCTGCGAGCGGTCTGGGCTGAGGGTCCGGAGGGGCTCCTGCTCTGCCACATCCTGGTTCTCACAGGCCTCCTGATCCCTACGGCGGTTCTCAGCCTTCTGTTTGAGCTTGGTGAAGTAGCGCTGGTGGATCAGGTACTCGTTCATAATGCCCACCTCCAGCACTCCGGAGCAGGACACGATGCCCTTAGTGTTGCTGGCCGAGGCCTGGTATATAGCAGCGTCCTCTATGGTACAGCTGGAAGCAAGCAACAAGCTGTCAGGTCAGGTCATCAACCACAACAACAGCAATAACAACTCCACATTGGCAGAGGGAAACGATCACAGCCTTTTATCCAAAGAGTCGATTGTGATACCGGAAATTAGCAATATAAGAATTTGGCATCTTTCGGAATGATGCCTGCAGGTTAGGCTGTGGACATTGGAATCAAAACCAGTATGTTTCACCTGGGAGTCAACCAGCCTAGCCAGTACAGTATCCTGTAAATATTTCTAAATAAGCAAAAGAAATGGCTGAAAAAGAGTAAGACATACTTGTAAATGTGCAGGGAATGATTTGGTCCTTTGCGGAATATTTCATACTTGGGCAGTCCACAGTATCTATCTAATTGAACGTCATCTTTATACCAAATCACTTCAGGTATAGGATGACCTAAAATACAAACAAAGAGAAAATGTAAATAAAATGTATTTAACACAACAAAGTATGCATCACAGTTGCTAACGATTTCTTTCAAAGGTCGATTAACTAGTTTATCTTATATTTTGTTCATACTGTATGGATATAAAGTAGTGGATTAGGAAAAGTATTCATGAAATAAACAATTCTTCTTCATTCTCCAACATTCTCCCAACATTTAGGGTGTACAACATGAGGGGGAACATCTTAAAGCAAGTCATTCTAAAGCTATTGTGCATGTATGGTATATTTGTGTATGATGTTGTTGTGCATGCACTTTTATGTATTTGTATGATTATTTCTACCCAGAATGTACTATTACCTTTCACTTCACAGGTGAAGGTCACTTTGGATTTCTCAGACACAGCTCTTGACCTCAAGGTGAGCTCGAAGGTGGGCTGTGTCTCCTCAGTCAACTGGGCCATCACACTGCACAGGGTGCTCCTGAAGAGGGTCATCACATGTAGCTGTATGGTTCTGCAGCTTCTATCAATATCGCTCATGCATCAACCCATCAATCAATCAATAACACAAAAATTACAATTATAACTTTTTTTCCTTTTAATCCACGAGGTGAGATGTTCTATGATTCTAGTATTCATTAAAATAAATAGCACAAAATATATAGACTAACAAATACACTTTCAGAAGTAAACAGAAATCAATGTTATTCCATCCACTTCAGTGAATGGCATTCTTTCAAGTACTTTCATAATCATGCTGACAGTGAACTAGCTGTATGATTGATAGAGAACGATGCTGTACAATACCTTGCTGGCCTATACTGAGAATACCTGTGACTCGGACAGCTAGGCAGAAAGGAAGCAAGTAGAAGCAGCAAGTTAGGCATGTTAGCAAGGCATTACACAACACATCACAAGGGATGCTTGTCACATGTCAGCAAAGCATGATCATTTGGAGATATGAATGTGTCCCTTGATTGATTTATTATATTATATTTTACAAAGATTATATTTGACATACATTATTTTAGAGATATTAATTGTTCCTTTATTTCATCTTCGATACGGTCCTTACTATCAGAAGTCCCGGAATAATCAGTAGCCTACTCTCAAAAATAATTACATAGAAAATCAGATTTAGAATATATATAATATATATAAAATAACATCAGAAAAAGTAATTTTCTAAACGTTGCTGCAGACACACACACATCACATTCTAGTGCAGTAATTACAGGGTGAATGAAGACCTGTTAACATGATGTACACACGTTCTAAGGTCAGACATAATGCATTTCTTATTGAACTGTGCTAACCGGGGTCATCAAAGACACGAATAGTCATCAATAGAAGAACAATAATCGATTATGTCGTCCATGTGTGGAATAAGCACGGAAATTAAATCTGCTTGGATGTTAAATTAGGCTTTTCGAGGTTTAGTGCAGGTTCAGTGCCCTGTGTCAGGATCCTCACACACTCCACTGCATGTTTACCGCAATTAGGCAGACACAGCAAGACACTGGCTCGATAAAGAGTTGCAGCCATGCAAGCCGTCACGCAACATGCTATTCATGTTTTTTTTTTTCCATCCACTTAGCATTGGGGAATGTGAGGAGCACCTTGTTTCTCTTTGACAAAAATGAATTTCTAACGCAACATGGAACATCTATCTGACTGAAATACATATAACATTTAAAATACATTTAGCAATTATGATTTGCAGCTGTTTTTTGAGAGAATAGCAGAATTACTGGGATTGCGGGCTTGCAATCAGCTTGAAGTTAAAAGCTCTGTTTACCACAAGGGAAGAAGCTCACGAATTTATTGTCAATATTATCCTACACACATCTGAGAGCCTCATTGAGTCGTTGGGTGTGTACCTGCTCTCGGGCCTGACGTTAGAGAGGTAGCTCCGGCTGGATGGCCGGCCGCTGACGTCATCCGCATTGTGGAGGCCTGTGCGACCATCTCCAGAATAGGAGCGCTGCATCACCCTCCTGGAACTCATGCTTGCGTCCAGACCCGGTGTTTCAGCTCCGATTCAGGTTCACTCGGACAATCTCACACAAGAGAGAGGGAGAGAGAGGCGCACTGTATAGTGTTGTGTTGTGGATGTGAGTGTAATTCCTTTGGAGGCGTTGGGTGCCTGGTGTTTTGTATATTCTTGAAAATACTGAAATAGAGGCTGAAAAAAAAGGAGGGAAAAGTTTATTAGTTGATTAGTGAAATAAATAAATGATCAATGACGATCCATGATAAAATAGGTAAACTTCACAACAATATCACAGAAGGTGCAAACTTTTTCCTGTTGTCTTGTTCTCCCAAACACAATAGAACATGAAACACAAGACAGAGGATGCTACGTCAAAAAGAAAAAGATAAGTCCCAGTTCCTTGGTCCCTTTGACTCCTGCTTGCATTGTTTTTCATTGTATTCTTCACATGTTGAATCTCTGGTTCACTCACCCTTCACATATTCCTTTGTGTGCCTTGACAGATAGAGCACTGCCCTCACTCCAGGCTCTGCGATCTCCAATCAAACATGAGCATGCGTAGCCTGCTGGTTATTTATAGGAGGCCTACAAATAGGCATGAGGCTACATCACACTTTCCAAAACGTACCTTCTTAGGTCCATTTTATTTCAAAAACAAGGTGTAGAAAAAGCTATTGACTCTTTGAATAGTTGGGAAATTCAAATCTTTTATCACCGGAGCAATCCACACTATCTTCTCAGGTTTAGTAGTCCTTTCAATTGGGATGAGATGGAAAAAGAGTGTCCGTTTTATTATTAAGCAACAAACAATATGTTAATTAATAAATATTCCATATAAAATGTAGTTGTGTATTGATATTTATAAAAAGGGAAAGTGTCAAAAAACATTTGAGCCTGCCTGTCTTACTGCATGAGGGTTTTATGTGCGCAGTAAAATCAATCCAGCTACCGTTATGCTATAAGATACGCTCAGTAGACCTTCTCGGTTTAGCTCTGAATACATGCAAACGCTCAGGAAGTGGTGGCATAAGTAGTCTATAATCTATTTATATGGCATTAATGTTACCATGTGTGGGGCAATAGTGCATGCATTGTCCTGCTATTGACAATTACACTGGACCCCAGAGGATGGTTGGTCAGAATAGAACTGCCTTATATAGACAGCTCAGACTGACTGTTTAGTAGCTGCTCACACCCACATCCTTATAGGCATTACACATGCACATGGAGGACATGCATGTTCAAGCCATGCACACACTCACATGAACACAGAAGAAATGTAGCAAAGGTTTGAATTGTGATTAGTATTGTTGTTGTTGTTGTCAATTCAATTCAATTTTATTTGTATAGCCCTTAATCACCATTACAGTCTCAAAGGGCTTAACAGGTCAAACATTTG
>JAOPJL010000034.1:17437480-17452353 GCA_027123545.1 Trisopterus esmarkii | reverse complement strand
CACCCCACCCATCGCGGCAGTATTTGCTTTTCAGTTGGCAGTCCTTGACTTGTCATGCCATGTCAGTCATTCCTATGACGCATGTTCAAAACAAGCCCATAGGTTAAGAATTTGTATCCCAGAACCCCTCTCAGATACTTCAGAAAGCCACATGCCTTTGACCCGAAATAAAAGTTGTTTTTTTAAATGTTTAAACATTTCTGTTGAATGGAAATAGCCTGAATTTGTTATGGTCAAGTAACCCACACTCACTGTACGAGTCCTATTGGTTCGAATTGGAATTTGACTTACATATATATTTTGTATTTGCGTGAGTCTCACGCTCAATTAGTGAAAGGTGGCCGCTCTGTTATGTGTTTCAGGATAAGAAGATCATCCTGACGTACTTTGCTCCTACCCCGGAGGCCTGTAAGCACCTGTGGAAGTGTGGCGTGGAGAACCAGGCCTTTTACAAGTCAGTACCACCACCACCACCACCTTCTACTGGCTGTATACCGAGTCATGTAGATGAACATCACTCTCCCTTACACCATTCAATTGTGTTGTTGGAAGGAAAAATAAGTTTCATAAGGCCAAAAGAATATAACAACAAACACTATACATGTATCTTCGCCCCCAGGTTGGAGAAGTCAAGCCAGGTGCGCACGGTGTCCAGTAGTAATCTCTTCTTTAAGGGAAGTCGCTTCAGATACAGGTAAGATACTGTCTGTCTGCAGCCAGAGTCTCTGGACACTTTTCTGTACAGCTGTTTACAATGCACTGCTCTGTAATCTGGTCCTAGTCTTAAGTTTACAATCAAGCAAATATGATGTGCTTGGTTCTATCTCTCTAGGGTAGTGATGTGATGTCAGTCTTAACATGTGTTAACATGAATACTCTTCATTCTTCTAGTGGAAGAGTTGCAAAAGAAGTGATGGAACAAAGTGCCAAAATAAAGAGAGACCCCCCTGAGATCCACAGGTGAGACCTTCACCCTCTCACCACCCTACAACCCCCCTCACCACCCTACTAACCCTCTCACCACCCTACAACCCCCATCACCACCCTACTAACCCTCTCACCACCCTACTAACCCTCTCACAATCCCAAACAAACCACTTCACCACCCTACTAACCCTCTCACCATCCTACAAACCCCCTCACTACCCTACTAACCCTCTCACAATCCCATACAAACCCCCTCACCACCCTACTTACCCTCTCCACCACTTTACTCACCCTCTCACTACTAACCCCCTCACCACCCTAATAACCTCTCGCTCAACATTTAATGACTTGCATGGTGCAAGATCGATATGGGTGACTGATGAAAGTGTGTGACTAATGAAAGTGTGTGTCGTATGTGTATGTGTATAGGGCTGGCCTGGTCCCTAGTAGGAGCTGTCCCTCCATCACCCACGGCCCTCGTCTGACCAGCGTTCCCCGCACCCGACGGAGGGCTGTCCACATCTCCATCATGGAGGGTAACTCAGACACACACATACACACACACACACACACACACGCAAATACCTATGTCTAATCCATGTCGTCATAACTCCATTTAAGCATTTGTTCTCTTGAAACAAACCCATGAAACGCGCAGACACCACACACACATATGGGGAGGGCGCACACACATACCCACAAACTTGCACAGAACAAACAGAAGGTTTGTCCCCCGTATGTCATTCTTTCCATTCATAGATTTGCTCACTGGAGCAGCCAAGGACACAAACACAAACTTCCTCTCAACAGTAATTTGAGTGCCTTTGTCATTGAGTGTCTTTGTCGCACTTGCACACGTCAGTCACTCTTTCAGTCGTAAGAATTTAAAAGCGTGCGTTCTGCGTTGTCTTGGTTGTCTTTTACACACGCTCTGCCTCTCTCCGTCTGTCTTCCACACACACAAAAGCCCACAACATTGATCTAAAGGAATAACTTCTGTGTGTGTGTGGTTTCTGTTTCGTAGTCAAAGCACACACCATACCCTGCTTAACACTTGTCGTCCTCAAAAAGAGCCCAGAGCTCAGCCTAGTCTAGCGTTGTCCCCAATATGGAACAACTTGAACAACACAATAGCAAAGGAATGCAATACTGCTACTAATGATAATACAATCAATTAATCTTAAATATATGTGAAGTAACAGTTGCAAGAAACATTGGGATGGGGGAGGAGGTGCACGGATCAGGAGGACATTTTAAAGATTTAGCTATTTGTCCTGGATGTGTAAGACGTGAGATGTGGACTATACTGAGATAATAGGCTACATAGGCAAACATAAGCAAAAACTAAACACGGGCCATTCAAACTACATTTTAGTCGTTAGTTAACTCAGATCAAACATTACTAAGAATTGCATAAGTTATGACCTCATAGAAACACAACTTGCCTTTCACATTTTGTAGAGCTGATATTCTGGTAGTGCCAATCATGTGATGGATTGATAGATCATAGTGAAGCCCTTCAGACTGATAAAGGGCTACATAAATATACATATTCAATGTCTGTATTCTGTAACCCCATTGTGGTACACGTACACCATCTCACTCGATTTGTGGAGATGTTTTAGCATAGGCCTGTACACAAATTATTTAACATTTATTTAACATCATTCAAGGGACAAACATCAACACAAACTGTACCAAACACCTAGAAGACCACTTCTTTCCATGAGAGGGAGATAAAAGGTAACTTAACAGATACCAGACACACAACAAAACTGGTATAGCAGCAGTAACAAAATCGTCAAATGTTATACTAAACTATTACTAGTATATACTATACTAGTATATGTTATACTACACTACAAATACTAAGACAGTTCAACAAAATAAAACACTTGAATTTGTGATACTGCTTGATGATAATTTTGCCGTATAGATATTGGTTAAATTTATTTGGTTCAAACAGTCCAAAAATCATAACCTTACTCCTCAATAGCACCTAGATGTGTCCTAAATGCTCCTTGCAGGTGTGTGTCATCAACTATAACAATAAGATGGTGGGGTTACAACGGATTGGTAAAAGAAGATGTGGCCAAATGTGGTGAAGAGTGGTGGTAAGGCATTGGGTGTCAAATCAGCATGCAACATATGTAGCATCAACAAAAGGAACTGTCCAAAATACTGGAAAGTAGATTGATAAAATAAAATAAAGTAAAATAAAGTTTAACGTCCAGGCTCTGGTAATTCCAGCACAACACTGCTTACAACTCTCACATGCGTTTCTGTGTTTGTGTGTATGTATGTGTGCAATTTCAATTGCTGTGTGTGCGTGGGGGGTGGGGGGGGGGTTGCGACTGTGTGTGTGCCGACTACCCCCTGTGTAGTCCATGTTTTATTCTGTCTCTTGGTTATTTCCACTGTATTGGATTATCGTGGTCCTAAGAATAGAACTGTCAGAGCACGCCATGTGTCACAACTGACCACAGGCCAGGCCATTAAAACAGACTGAGGCACAAAGCGGAGCACATTCCATGACCTTGTGTGTGTGTCATTCTCTCTCCCCCTCTCTCTCTCTCTCTCTCTCTCTCTCTCTCTCTCCTCCCTCTCTCTGTCTCTCTCTTTCAATCTGTGTCGTTCTGTCTAACAAGCAAGTCAGTGCAGCTGCGGTATTACTATTATCGTAGTGGCGGTTGCAACTTTGCGTCAGGGGCTCAAGAGCACCTCGTGACAAAGAGAAACCAAGAAGAAGAAGAATTGGGAGGAGCTAAAGAGACAGTAACAAGAAAGAGTTTCAAAAAGAGTCACATGGACCAGGTTGACACTGAGAAAGTTTGAGCATTAAACACCAGACTGTCTAAACTGTCCGTATTCTGTAAGCTAGCTAGGGTTTTGCGTTCCCCACCGGCGTAGTTTTTTTTCCGTCACCATGGTGAAGTGTCTGATCCGGATCAAGACCAAGGTGAACGTGCACCTGTGCATGGTCAACCACTGCTACCGGGACGTGAGGGTCCGCGTGCTCTCCCTGGGGCCCAGGCTAATGGCAAAGGCCCTCGGGGTCTTCCCTCTGTTCCCTTCCCTGCCCGAAACCTCCTCCAGCCCACCGGGGTCTGGACTGGGGGAGGGGTCGTCGGCTTTGCCCAGGCTAGGCACCCCCCGGCCTGGGGGGCGCCGTGACCCCCAAGGTAACGTTGGATCAACTGAGTGAATATGACATATCGTTTATAATGTTGGTTCTCTAAAGACGTTAAAGGTCAAATAGGTAGTACATAACGGTATAATGTTAGTTATAAGGAGCCAATATCTCTTAAAATATCAAATAAATGAAATACGTCCAAAGGTTAAATTAGGTAATGGGGCACATCGATCCACATTTGCCTGGACAGTGTTAGTGCGGAGGATTGTTTCCTGTTTTGTTGGCGGGGGCATAGCGTGAACGCTTGTTTCCTGTGGTTATGTGCTCTTGGTATGTGTGGCGCTAGGTGTCCCATGAGGTGTCCTGTTACCAGAGGCTTTTGGACGTATGGATTTAGGTTCTCACGGCCCCTCACAATCCACAGCTGTTTTTGTAACGGCAGTAGATATATTTACCAGGGGCTTCATTCTTTGATGGGCCTAGTTTGATGTAGACATGCACACGGTGCTGTGGAACAACCTGCTCTTCTGAAGCCATGAGCATAACATGAAGGAAAACAAATTGATTTCTGAGTAGGCGTGCATCATATTTCCAACACGAAAAATAGCTCTCTCCATTATGATTACACATAATAGCGAAAGCATTTAGCCCCCCTCCCTGCCATTTGGTTAGTGGTTCATATCCACTTGCAAGATGTTGCACCATGTATTTAAATACATCACATGCAAAAATAGGTGCCTCAAGTCCCTATTTGCCACTCTTTTCAGGGAATGTACTTCATTGAAAGGATGTTTCCGTCTTCGTTTTGAACAAGGCTTTGTGTGACACAAACATGTTTTGAATCGTCAAGACTACAGAGCAGCAATCATAAATTGTTTCTCAGACTGCAGTGATTTATTGTGCACAACACATTTTCAATATTCTCATGGTCTTGCAAAGGATCTTTCCAAGCAGCATTATCAGTTAACCTCATTACAGTGTGTGCGTGCATGTGGTTGTGAGAGAGAGGGGTTATTGTATGTGGTTATATTATAGTGTGTTTCTTAATGGCAGGACGTGATTTGATAAGACTAATGTTGAACTAATGTTCAACACTATTAATCCATCATCAACAATGTCCATGGTAGGGTTAATGCTCCACTAAATAGGTTAATTAAAAAAAAAATGATTCTCAAAGAGTGTGTGTGTGTGTGTGTGTGTGTGTGTGTGTGTGTGTGTGTGTGTGTGCCTGCTTTAGCCAACATAAACACTCACACAAATAAATAACACAGGAAAACTACTTGGTCATTGTTGCAGAGATGCCATTTTTCAACACCAACAAACTTTGATTATCAATAAGTAACTTCATAACAGCTGTATCCATCCATGTGATTGATATAATTTTTTCTTATTTTATGATTAAGATTCCAGATTCCATTTCCTTTCCTGTCACGTTGTTGCCCTCTAGCGCATTGTGTTGCAGTTCTACAGGAAAAAAACGATTGAATAAATAACTGAATGATTGATTGGCGTGCAGGTCTGGAGTCGCTCCGGGACAGCGCCCATTCCACGCCGGTGCGCTCCGTCTCCCACGGCGACACCTTCATGAGGCGCTCGCGGGGCCACCTGGCGGACAGCAGGGAGGCGGGCCCCTCGGGGTCAGGGGTCATCTCGGACGAGGCCTACAGCCCGTCGGACAGCGTGCTGCCCACGCCGGTGGCCGAGCACGGCGGGGGCGAGATGACGCTGGGCCGCCACCTCAACGGGACGTCCCGCGGAGCCGGCGACGAGGAGAGGGGGGCGGAGTCGGAGACGGCCCAGGAGAGGGGGGGCCAGGGGGCGGAGCCGGGCCCGGGCAAGAGGGGGGCGTTCCGGGGGAGGAGCAGGACGTCGACCCCCGGGGGCGCCGGCGGGGACGTGGAGGAGCTGAACAAGTTTGTCCTGAGCGTCCTGCGCCTGTTCCTGGTCACCATGGGGCTGCTGGGGGCGCTGCTGCTGCTGCTCCTGGTGCTCACCGAGTCGGACCTGGACATCGCCTTCCTGCGGGACATCCGCAGGACGCCAGAGTTCCAGCAGTTCCACTTGGAGTACTTCTGCCCGCTGCGGCGCTGGTTCGCCTGTAAGGTACGCTGGATGGGCGGCTTCCTCGTCAGCCAATGAGAGGAAACGCAAACTGATTCTCCCTGCTGAGGACGGAAGCCCAATCAGAATACAGAACAAAGACAGTGTTCCAATCACAAGCCAAGGACCGCCCTCTTTTCCTCTTATTAAAATGTGTGTTTTTTCATATTTAGAATTTTGTTAAAAGCGTTACTCACAGGAAGCTCAAACCTCATCTTTTAATATACGTAGGTCATTTTGAGATCATTTTGCTTTGTCACGGCAACAGGGTTTTCACAGGGTGCAAAGCCGAAAGGAAGTTCAAGACAGAAATCACTTTAGAGAAAGAACATATTATTCAAGTATTTGGTTGCCTTCATTTTCTACTCATGTTTTATGTTGTCAAGTTCTTGTAAGAAAGGGAATGAACGAGATGTCGGTCTGTGGGGTTTGTAAGACTTGAATTGACCCGTGGATTGATCAAGGATGAGAACATTTTAAGGAAGAAAAGCAACAGTATGTGGGCCAACAACACAGAGAATATCACCATGTTTGAAACCCGACCTGAAAAAAACTATAACGTATGTATGGCTGCTGCTAAGCGTTGAAAGTGGAGATTAAAGTCAAACTGAAAGTGTTAGATGGGAACAGAGTGCTGCTTTTTTTTGTCATGTAGGATGAGCTTGAGTCAAATGCTGGAAACCATACTGGTTTCACCCAAGGAACTTCAGATAATCACAAAAAACAATTTGATTATGTTGACATTTCTGTAGTTCACATTTCAGCAATGTTAAAGATATATTTTGACGCCCTAGTTTTCCTTCTTCTGTCTGATCTTGATTTTTGGAGTCTGGTAATTGACTTCTCTCTGGCTGGGTTACTTTGAGGTTTGTCCAGGACCATGGCTCACATTTTATCTATACTAGGGTGGTTTTCAAACAACCTGCACCAGTCAATTTCATATATTACTTTAAAACCAAATCTTGTTGAAAGTCAAAAAAATCTGTAAATAGTAATTACATTAAAATCACTTTTAATATGATTTGTAATGGTACCCAATTGATAGGCCTACCAATCGTTACAAAGGTGGAAGACCGGCTTCAATATAACTGCCAAAAAGCCATGAAATTTAGCCACTTGTTCAACAGATCGAGGCCAAAAGACAACACTTAAGCTACATCGCAATATTTTATTTGAAAAAGTTATAGCCTGGGCCAAATCTAGGCTAATATCATGATGTTCAATGTATTATAATCAATATATTGCCCATCGTCACACCTTTCCATAACAAACCAGTGCTACAGAAACAGATGCTTTTTAAGAACAAAGCCTGTTTTGGTTTCATGTTGGACTGTGTATTGTGAGCAGACATTCAAGATATATGGTTGGTAAGCATGTGGTCCACTGGCATGCATAGTCTCACTCGTCACAACACGCAGGACGACGGCATGATGAAATGCTCATCAAACACCATACAGTTTGACGAGCATGAAATGCAAGTTGAAACTTACAAGTTGAATAAAATGTGAATGTTGGAATGGAATTGTTGAGCCAACGTGGAGAGGACAGGACAACATTTGTTCACCTGTAAACATGAATAAGAATTGATAAATACTCGATAAGACACCTTGCCTTTGCAAGGACTTGGTGGGAAGGTATTGTGTTGTCCAAGTTTCTGTAATGTCAGCCGATAATATTGATACATATCAACTCCTGAGTGAGTACAGAAGGAACCTTGGTTTTTATTATATTTATTTGCCATTACTCCGGTGTGCGGTTGACAGAATATAGAGCAGTGTTTTGACGGCCACAACATTTTTTGCTTGATGTGCAATACTTTTCAATATTCAGAACCAACATTTATGAAATGCTGTTTTACTGTCACAAAGCCTCTGTTGACTGTAAAATAAAACCTGTGCAAATAATTTCCCATAGCAGAGCATTAAGAAAAATTATATTGCCTTTTTATTTTTGCTTTTAGACCCACAAATAGGATAGGCACCTTACTAGTGGGGTCACAATATATGATCTAGTTCATCTGTAAATGCCAACTATGTTGATATGACAGTGTTTTGTATAAATGCTTATCTCCCTAGTACTGTATGTTTGTTCCATTCTTAGTGGAAAGAAGGTAGCCTACTACTTTCATGAATATGTACATTTTAGCAACAAGACTGGGCTTTAAGGAGGCATTGTGTTATATGTACAACCATGTAATATCTATCATCAACGTGTCTACCAAAGAAGACCTGTTATCCCCTAATGTCTCTACCAGAAATCTATTTGGTGTCAATGGATGGATACCCTGTGTAATCCTTCTCCAGCCATACTAGATTTCACTCCCACACACTCTCTCTCTCTGATCACAGCTTTTACAGCCAAAGGAACTAAACTACATCCTGAAGCAACATCCAATATTAGAGAAGGCTTCATGTGATATTAGCATTCTGAAGGCTGATATTAAAACCACACTATCCTAATCAAAGGCTATATTTTTTTCTTTATCACTGAAAAGTTTTAAACACTGGCTATGAATTAATTTATTGGGTGTGGTACATGTGTAGTCATAAATGCCACAAATAAATAAATGTGGTTTGTATATTCAGATGATTGATGGATGTTTTTTGGGGGGGTTGTGGTAAGATAAATGTAGATAGAAACTAGCAATGCCAGTGAAGGCCAAAAAGTGGATGTTTGTATACCTCCTTGTCCACATTGTACACCTTGGATTATCGTTTTATATCAATGTACAAATTGAGCAATAACTCTGTGATCATTTAATATGTTGAATATATATCAATATGAAAAATGATAAAGAAGATAATTTATTTCGTCCTATTTTTCATTTATTCAAAATGATATACCTTTGGTTTGGGGATATATTGAGTAATTCATGAATGGATGTTAGAATGAGCAGTGTTTAGGGTTACAAGATAAGCAAATATATAATCTATTAACAGAATGATCTACTCAAAATTCAACTGATTGAAATGTCTACAATGATGCATACTATAAATGATGGACCCAAAATGGTGGCCCTAATAAATATGTTGTGCTAAAAGGATGAATTGGAGTGTAAACAAACGTAGGATTTATAAATGTACTTCACTTTATCTGTGGTCGGATAGCAGGACTCCCTCCTGTACAGTCCCCATGCATATAGACCTCTCACCAAGCATGAGTTTTGTTACCTCTGGAAATGCCTGCCTCATTCTCCAATGACAGGCCAAAAATGAGGGTCAAATATTTCATCAATAAATATATATTCTTAAAATGGAGTGCCTTATCTGTTGAATTTAAATGTACTTCAATGTGAATAACCAAATCATTTTTCTGTTCAGCCCAACTGGAAACAAATATTTTGCTTGACCACAGACCATCTAGAGTTAGCCCTGGCAAGGACTGATTAGGGATGCTTTGTGTGTAGATTATATTTGCTTAAAAATATTTCTTAACACTTTATTTAGTAGACATGTATTTTAATGTATTTGATGGAACAGGGTTTAGACACAAACCCAACCTTTTCCACAAAGTAACAAGAAGAAACCAAAACACATTCAAATTAAAACACTTTCCTTTATCTGCGAGGTGATTGTGTTTGCTCTGGCCAAGACGAGTGTTTTGCCATGACCCATTTGCCTACACAGCCGACAGACCCATGAAATAGCCGCCTTTCAGGAATTTTCTATAAATGAAATATTAGTTATTTATTATCAATTATTAACTAATTGAGTGAGGGTGCTATACAGTCAAATCTACCACTTTAGACACAGTGAATAATAGTCACACTGAATAATGTCATAATGTTTACATTTACATGCACTACTCTTGTTTTGTGTATTGTGGCAACCCGGCCCTTGCACAATGGGCCTGGAAGGATGAACCAGTACCCGGGAAAGACGGACCACCCGCGCCTTTTCACGGCTTAAACGCACCAGAGACGTGTGCTGATTTGGGGGAGGCGGGGAACTACGGGTTACCACAGTATGGAGATTTTTTTACTTTGCATATTTATTTCAAAATCAATTTCTCATTTTGTATCTAACCACAGGCAATCTACCTATAGGCCTACTAGTTATTTAGCTTGAATGGATATTGAGGTCACAGCTGACCTCAAATGTGATTGGAGGACACCCTCAATGAAACCCAGCATTCCCAGTCACTACCAAAACCCTCCTGGATCCATTTTAAATAAGGCAAAAGAAACAACAAGGAAATACCTGATGGACTTGACGACTTGACGTGTACACAAGGGGGCAGCACAATGTTACCAAAACAATCAAAAAAAAAAAAATCCATGGAAACCAATTATCAAACCTCTTCGAAGACTGCCTTCTCCACGTCCATGCAGCGTAGCGAGCCGTCGTAGATGAGGCTCAGCAGGTGGGTCGGGTGTGCGTAGGATAACGCCTTGCGGCCCAGTTGTCGTGTGTGGGGATAAAAGAGCAACACCCTATCCACCCCCCAGGACGCACCCTGGAGGAACACACAGCAGACACTCACTCAACACATGGGGTCACTTGTGATGTGCAGATTGTTGACTAAATAATCTATAGATATTTGATGACAGGTTTTTATCTCCAATGTGGCTGACTTCCAGTCAAATCAGCCCTGGTTCTCTCCTTGGTCGTTTTTTGGCACAAATGTTTATAATGTGAGGGTTCAAAGAACAAAGTTAGGCAAAACCAAACACCTGAGTTCTAAAACTGAGGTTGAGCGTGACCACATGATGAGCTGAACCGTTTTCATTCTCAGAAACAAAATATGTGCGCTCTAACATTTTCTATTTTTTTTTCTCAGAAGTATGCTATTTTAGTAGTTACTTTTATTACTTGGGACATTTGACATTTTTAAGGAAGAAGAAGTACACAACCGAGAAAATGCAAATTCAAGTTACAAGTTTAGTTTAAGTTTAAGTAGTTAGTTTAAGTTGAGTTAGTTCTTAATAAATGTTAAGCAACTTTGTGTCTTTTTATATTTTAGCAGATGAGGTTGAGATGGGGTTCAATGCCACGCAGGTGATTTTATTCTCAACCACCCTGGCCACCCCATCCTCCCCAAACGTCATGCCCTTGAGGGCTGCGCGGTAGCTGAGGACAGAGGTGTGGATCATAGTCAGATGGAGGGACAACCGGTATCAAATGGGTATGAATGTTGAAGGTGAGGGTGGAGAGTACATGGGATATTACACTACATCTAGCATTCACAAAACATGCCCATAGGGCCGATCACAAGTCGCCATTGGGTTCCACTGGCGCAGTGCGCCTATGCTAAGCTGCTTAGATAAATATAAAGTAAAAATAGAAGCACAAATGTTTTTTTCGTATTTGTCCATAAGCTGATTTTGACAGTGTGGCGACAATAGTTAAAACTATTTAAATGGCACAATTGCACACCCGCACAGGGCAGTTCACAAAGCCCTGGGATGAGTCATTGTTTAAGCATCTGTCTGGACACGGTCATGTGTGAGCGGCCAGAGCACTTATGTCTATGTTAGCAAGCACGCGTGGGAGCCAAGACACACTGATGAAGGACTTTTAGCCTGCAGTCATTGTTCTGCTGTTATCGGTCTGGATGAGGAGGTTTTAGAGGTGACTTATTATACCACCAGGTGAGAGACTGTAGCAGCTTGTAACGGCTAATCACACTCACACCTGGTGGTATAATATGTCACCTTTGAAAGGTGCGCTGCACGATATTAACTGTGAGCGAATTTCCTGTTTTGGGATTAATAAAGTAAATCATCGGATTAAGAGACTCATAGTTCTCAATAAAAACCAGAGGATCGTTGATGAGCGGCCAAGTTCAAACCAGGGATGAAGATGTTGTGAACCAAGCGCCAAGCAACTCACCGGGAAGTAGGGTTCTCTGCGTGGATGAGATAAGACGCGTGTATCTGATCCGTGAGGCCAATAAGACATCCGTGGAGGGCGCAACCATTTGCCTTTTGAACCGTGAGTGAATATCCTGTCTAGAGATTAAGAAAGTATATCTCATCATATTTATAGAGGCTAATCGTTCTCAATGAAACCCAAGGAACCGTGGATGAAGGGCCAAGTTCGAGGGCTTAGGCCAAATAATCAAATATTCGTTAGTTAGGTAGGTATTAAAATCTCAACTCAGTGTCTGGATATTTGTTTTTAACGTCTGTGCATATTTGGGGACTACAGGTAGAAGGCTAAGTTAAATTTTATCGTTTTGTTGAATATCCTAGTAATAAAATGTATAAGGGCGCTGGACATCTGAGAATGCTTCATGTCAAGGCTTCGGTAAATATTATATATTTCCATCTTGTATGGTGATAATTATCTGTTTTCACCAATTACGATGCTGAATATATTGTGGTGTTCAGTGCTACCTGGTGGTCACTTTGAGTGGTGACCTTTCCTTAGAGTCACTCCACTCATATTCCTTTGCTAACGTTTCTGTTTCTTTCTATAAGAAACAATGCCAAAAGTAACCCCTGTACAAGGGAGTACACAAAGCTGTGTATTGTGTGGTAGTGGCTCTGTTTGAATAAATGGATTGAACCTGACTTTGGACTTGTGATTGTGACCAATCCTCTGTAGTGGGCTAGTTTTGTGAACTGGCAAAGTTCCAATGTGGAGTAGCTTCCGCAGAATCCTTGATATCAATGTGGGACACATTGGATACATTTCATTTGACTAGTAGTATCGTTTCATGAGCATATCGTACCTATTCAGTACTATCTTTGGCTGTACCGGTTTTCAAAATTCCTCTTTGGCCTTTTCACAAGAACCCCAAAAAAGTATGAATTACAACCAAATCGATTCTCGACAAGAACCGGTACATTATAGGAATGCAAACATACATTACGCGTCTTTTGCGTTATTAAAATAAACCCTTTAGAAAATGCTAGCAGGGAAAGACACGCACTATGAATGGACTTTTCTTATTTTTTTTCCTTCCCTGAATATTTATATTCATTTGAAAACCTAACTAATATCCGAAGCGTGACATTATGCATTTGGGCCAGCCCTAGGTCAAGCCAAGGAGGAACATGTTTTGGTGAGCCATGGACAGAGCTACTCACTGGGACGTCAGGAGGTTCGGGTAAACTGGGTGGAAGAGATGAAGCGTATGTAACTTTTTCTTCAATCCGTTAAGACTTCCGTGGAGGGAGCACCTCTTTCACCGTAATAGTCCTGCTGTGGCAGAGGAGAACATCCGGCTGGCACCATGACGGCCTAGTATAACCCAGTTGCTATGTAGCAGATGCTTTTATGGTTAATTACTTACAGTACATTCAGATACATCTATTGAATGCATACAGGTAGGCCGTAGACCTTGGGGATCGAACAAAGTACCTTTCGGCTGGGAGTCAAACAGCCGAGCCACGTATGTGTGCGTGTAAAGGAATTCAACAGTGTGGCATCAAACAGCATAACCTTCAAAGTAACCTTGGATACATTTCATTTGAAAACAGTATAATTTAATGAGCATATCGTACCTCTTCAGTACTCTCTTCCGCTGTGCCGACTGTCGCAATTCCTATTTGGCCATTTCACAAGAATCAAAAAAGTATTAATTACAACCAAATCAGTTCTTTCCACAGTTTCATTGAATAGTCTGAGAGAAATCAACAGACATGTACATTATAGGAACACAGACACACAGGCTGCGTCACTGGCATTCACTTGGTGTGTGGAGAAAGCAGAGCTGCCAACTCTCACGGTTTCACCGTGTGACACACGCTTTTACCTGTTTAAACCTATGGTTTAAACACGTACACACGCCACACATCCAATTTCTCACGGCAAAAATTAAAACCCGACCTTCAGCCAAGATGCGTTCCTTCCTTCCTAAAGTCCTAAAGTGCTAGCATTCCGCATAGCGGCTGCCTATGTTTGTCTCTGGGCCTTTAATGCAGTATTTGATGATCAGGTCACACGTAGCGACCCATTTCACAAAGGACGTTGAATAAATAAATACACAAGAAGTAGCGCACAGGCTTCTGACCTGGTTCATCATTTGTGATCATTTACTTTAATTCAACGTCAGATATAAATGTCCACCACAAGCAGAGTCACTTGGGTTTTGCCTAAAGGAGATTGGCCTATGGGCTTCCTGTCCGCTCTCTCCACTGTGTCTCTATCTGCAGAGTCCTGACAGAGTCCCAACACATCCAGTCCCAAAACATGCATGGTCTACACTGCACTGTGAGAGTGACAGAGGAGTTATCTCTGGGGGGGGGGGGGGAAGGAGGAGCCAGACACCGGGAGATACACGGGCTAAAAGCAGCCACACCGGTCCGATAGCAGCCGATAAACACCGGCTCATGCGTGTTAGGCGAGTGGCAACACATAGGGTTTTCCTTGGTGCAAGTTGTCTAGACAATGTCGATGCCTGAGGGCCAGTAGGTCTTCACACGCGAGGAACACCCTAGACCACAGCGAGGGTTACAGGCAGAGCTCAAAAAGAGAGGGAGAGTTTGCACCCCGTAAAATAATCCCAAGGGGCTGGGTCGTCCCGGCAACACGAATGTTGTGTCATCGGGCGACCGGATGACACCCCGATAATCTACACAAGTAAAAGATCTGCCATGGAGGGTAGACATTTTCCGACTGCACCATGCTGTGCGCGTGCACGTGTGTGTGTGTGTGTGTGTGTGTGTGTGTGCAGATGTGTAGGTGTGCGTGCCGGTGTGTGCGTGCGCTCGGGCGAAGCTGCCCTTTCCCAGACGAGTGCTACGTGTCACCTCAGTGGGGGGTTT
>JAOPJL010000034.1:17323670-17336457 GCA_027123545.1 Trisopterus esmarkii | reverse complement strand
CACCACCCCTGCCACACAGAACTTACCTTCCCGGGGGGGGGTGCGTTCCTTTTGAGTGGAAACACAAAAATTAATAAGAGATAAATTAGAGTGGATCATGCATCTTTTAAAAAATAATGTTCAAATACACCTACTTTACTGATTACTACTGAAATTAATTTATAATCCACTGTGTGGTAACACATATATTTGTGATTGCTTAAATCAAATGTCAAATTAATATTATGGACCATGGTTAATGCATTATGGTATACATTCATTGTAATACATCTCAGCATTCATGTTTCTGCCCATCAGTGCCATGTGCATGTTAATGTATGCAGACCAGTGGTCCGGGGCCTCTGTGGAAACCAGCCTGGACCCAATCAGAGGAGCCTATTGATTGCTCTCTCACTCCCAGTCAAGGGTGAGAAGAACATTGCTGACATTGTCTCCAAAAGCTAATCATCCAACAGCCTCATTCTTGGAATAAAGTGGCAAGGTGTGCTTTCCTGCTTATCAAAAATGTCTCTGAACAGCGTGGGTGTTCTCTTGTATGTTGGACAGAACAGTTAAAGAAGAGAGGGACTGGCATGTGACACATAGGTACGGAGGCAGGAATCAAACCTCTCATTACATTTGGTTAGTCTTGTGTTTTGACCTACTGCCTCCCAGTGTTTGTGCCTTTTGTTCCCAGCTTAAACTGTGTGAGCCGTGTTGACAGCGAGATCTGCTGTACAGTGCAGTAAACAGGAAATAAAGGCTTTAGATCACTGTGTTTACAGTATATGATCCTCTTCCTCACATTAACCTGCCACTCTGGTACATTTATCCATCGTGATCGTGTACCAGCACAATTTCCATGGCCGGGTTTTGTCTGAGCAGTAGAATTCTGAACAGTTGAGTGTTTGAGAAGGACTGTGGGTGGCCTTCATTTACAGCAGCACCTCCTCCCCCTGCTTCTCTTTTCACTTGTCTGGACTATGATTAGCATGCAATCTCAAGGTTTCCGCATGACTGTTCTGCAGGTACAGCTCTCAGTGAAACATGTATGCCCACGCAGATTGTGCAGAAGTAACAAGGAACAGTACAAGGATATGAGAAAATCATTTAAAAATAGGTAAAAGTAGTCCAGGGGGGATAAAGATGTATCAATATTTAAAAGATCTACCACTCTTTCATTTCTTTCAATTCTTCTTATCTTGTTGTTCTGTCTTACTTTCTTTCTTTTTCTTTTTTTCATTCCTTCTCAGCGATGGCTATCCCCATACAGGCTACCAGATGTTAAGGGTTGCCACGTCAATTCTGGGTTCTATATAGCCTTTACCACCATAATAACTATATAATCATGTGAGCTTTATGATCATAAGAAATATTATATGATCTAAGAAATACAGTACGATCATTTACTCATGGCATAGAAGGACCGAGAATTTAATGGATACGTTGACATTTCTTTCCAATGCATAGCATATGTTACCAGTTATGACCTTGGCCCACTGTCTGTATATCAGACAGTGCAACAACATAGCAGCCAGTGCAGAACTCGAGAATTGTAGGTTTTCTGTTTAACAGATACTAATCAATGCAATGGAATGTGGTGGGCTGCTCTGCTAACTATAACTGTACAGCTAAATGTTTCCTATCTGCAGATATCCAGACATGTGACAGCTCTAGACAATCTCCTGACTGCATTCATAATGCTTCTGTGTACGGCCTGTGGGGACGCCTAGTATATACCTGTATTTGCAAGAATCTGAAGGGTCACAAATCAATATGTTGTGATTATTTTCTATTTTGATGTATTGTAGTATTTTGTATAGCCCACATTTTTTTGGGCTAAATCAATCAATTTAGCCAACACAATGTGGATAGAATGAAACTGATTGTTCTAATGACTATTTGGCTTAATCAATATCACAACACTGTTATAACCAGGCAGATTAGGGAGCTACTGTCCGTGTTTATGGAGATCTGGAATTTCACCACATGGATTATATTATATCCTCACCTGTCCTAGACACCCTGGTCACAAGAAGATCCCTCTTGTGTGTCCTATCTCATAAGGCTTTTAACCTAAAGTCCAATATGAGACCATTTTATCCTAGGTGAATTAAGATACATTTCCTTAAGGTTGATGGTAAGGGTCAGGGAACTTGCTGACCTTGGGGCTCGAACCCAGAACCATTCAGCTGCAGGACACCCTAACCACTACACTCACCTTCACCCCATCTCTAACTATAACTTTCCCCCTTTGGCTTATTTTCATTTCTTTCCATGACCCATTTGATGGGACAGGATATGGGAGAGGCCATTAATAATTCCCCTGAACTTGGGCGTCTGCATCCCACAGCCCTGTAAGCGACGCGCTGATAAAGACCCAGAAAACGGAATAACCAAATAACAACTCCTTAGATCGCAGGATCCTAAGGACGCAACACTGGGCTCAGCTGTACCTTCTTGCAGGAGAATAACACAACCCAACCTGCGTTGGCAAAATTGCAGCCTAGATCACAAATCATTCGGATTTCCTACCATAACATGTGGGAGAGGATTGCAGGTACACACACACAGTGCTCCTTGGTTTGTTTTCCCCCATGTATCCTGGCTGCAGATCTGTGGGCCTAGCCATATGTTTGCTATTTCGCGAGGCTGGTAAATGCATTGCTTGTTCTATGAGGGCGTAACTGGTGTTACCTCATGCATCCGCGCTGACAGCCAGCTGCAGAGGCTCCAACGCTATGTTGCTGATGCACAGGGGAGGGCATGTTAAGACAACTCAAGTTCACATGTTCAAAACACTGCACACTCCCTCTAGAGTCCACTCAGCGTTGCATAACAGCCCAGACTTCTTAGAAGAAACACTGTGGTTTTAGGAAAGAGGGGAGGGGGGAACCGCCGCACTGGCCTTCCTCCATGGAACATATGTCTTTATCTCCTTCTGATGATCACATCATGTATTTTATTGTTTTTCATACTTTTTATTTACATTTTGTTTTGTCTGTTTTGTTATTTGTTGAAATACTTACTACAGTACAGAGGTAAGGTAGGCTACTGTATAAAGGTTATGGATGTAGGCCTATGTTTATCATTCCAGCGGTAGTGACATGTGAACTCAGAGTGCAGTGTGAATACTGGAGTGCAGTTAAGAATGTGTCAGAACTCTCACTCCCTTACGAGATGCCTTTGTTTGGCTGTACTCAACCCCTGAGGAGAAAGCACTAATTAACACGACACCATTAACCTCCGACTTAGCAAAGTCCTTCCAACACAATGGCCACAGCCACCGGCTTCTGCCTCTTATAAAATATAACGTTTGAGTATGCATGACTCTAGCAGGACGTGGCAAACATGTCTACATATTATTGAAATAGGTTTTGCTTTGTTTGGTAGGTCCCCTCGTCCTTAAGTGTTTTTCCTCCATGCAGAGGTAGAACGAAAAGCATAATAAACAGTGATAAACGACGAGTCTGGGTGTTCTCTGTTTATCCAGAGCTGTCATGTAAATCTAATTGGTAACGCAAGCAGTCAAAGGTTTCTGCTTTTACTCAAGACAAGAGGTCTGACACTTCGAACACATCACATAGAGGCCCCTGAAAAAAGGCCCAGATTCTTGAATCTGACATGAGAAGTTAAGTTGTTGTGGGACTGATTTTAGTGGAGAATGGCTGCAGCGGCCCATCAGCTGAGAGAGAGAGCGTCCGAGGACAGCCTAGTGGTTGAACTGAACGGCTGGGTCAATAGTGTTATCCAATGGAACGAGAGAGCTGAGGCCTTTGGTCATACTATTTACTCATCTTGCATTTCCTGTCGAATTTTGGTTGTTTTTGTTCTATGACTGCTAGAATCATGTAGGTTTTGGAACAAAGTATTAACAAAAAACCTGTATGTTACACAGAGGCTAGTGACTGCTACTTTCAAACAAGACTTGTTACTGCACTGCACTTAGTTATGAACTATACAGGTTTAGGACATTTCATTTGTTTCTTTGCATCTAGCAAGAAGACATACAACTATACATCTGAACCAAGTTTTTGTGCTTTAATTAACAACCATAATACATTTTGAAGATTTTTTAACAAAATCAGTTAATATCAATCTACAACTTGTGCATGTCCATATCCTCAAAACAACATTGCTTCTGTAATATGTTGTTTGATGTATATTGACTGTCAGTTTGTAAACCCCACAGTTAGTTTAACCCAGGAGTAACCTTGCTAAATGGCCTCTCTATCCTTCCTATATTAGCAAGCCTCTGTTTTCCACCATGTACCTGCTATTGATCGTTCTTTAGATTTCTTGAGTTCTTCGCCTCTCCATTGTTGTGTGTGTGTATGTGAGTGTGTGTGTTTGTGTGTGTGTGAGCCCGTGCATGCATCCACATGTGCATGTTTATGTGCCTCTGTATATTTGTGCCTGTGTGTGTGTATGTGTGTGTGTGTGTGTGTGTGTGTGTCTGTGCGTGCGTGCGTGCGTGTGTGTGTGTCCATGTGTGCATGTGTGCGTGTGTGTGCGTGTGTGGGTGTGTGCGTGTGTGCGTGTGTGCGTGTGTGCGTGTGTGTGTGTGTGTGTGTGTGTGTGTGTGTGTGTGTGTGTGTGTTTGTGTGTTTTAAATCAGTCTCGTGTCGGTAAAGGAAATCCTCATGGCTAATACTCAGACACAATGGCAAAGACCTGTCAGGCCTCTGTAAAGAATGGCTTTTAATCAGCACACATGCACTGCTCTCATAGCTTCCCCTTTTCTCTTAAAGTCTGGACATTTTTATTCTGCAGGAGCAAACAATCTATACCATTTATCATCTTTGTATCTATTTTAAGTCTGGGTGCAACTGCAGATGATAAATTGTTTTCCGATTGGAGAATCGACATACTTAATGCTGGTGGGCATCAAAGTCATCGGCCTCAGCAAGAATGTAACCAATGGCAGGATGTTCCCAAATATCCCATCTGGGAGTAACAAACAACATCATATCTTATCTTCACTTCATGTTGAATTGAGTTGGATCAGGAATGGCTCTGACATGAGATTCCTGCTGGATCTGCAGATAAGCAGGAATGAGACACATTTGAAAAATGGGAAATGAACACATAAAACAACAGAATATCCGATTTTGGGGGAATCACCACCACCCTTCTTCTTCTTCTTCAGGTTGAATCCGGGAGTCATCTCCGCCGGTCTCTTGAGGACTGGAACAATAGCGTCTGAATTGACTCTGAAAGCCTCTCTGATCTCAGTGATCTGCTGCGCACTATCAGATGTTACCATAACACGACTCCCGTTAAGGGTGTCTTTCTTTTTCATTTTATTTTCTTGTCTTTTCCTGCTGCTGAAGGTTCGAGGGGATGAGAGCGTTTCTCTGCAGGCGCTGTTGTCTCGCAGCCAGGAAGAGAAGTCAGGCCGTTTGTAGCTAACTAATGTGCTCCTGGCATAGAAGTGTTGGTAGAAAGAGCAGCCCGCTCTGCGTGCTAAAAGGGGATGTATGATGTGCACCTGTTAGCAGGGTCTTCTCATGGTGCTCATGAAAGAGCAGGTTTTCTGCAACATGAGGTGAGGGGAGCCTTTGCGACAGAGCCCGTCTTTGTTTGATGTGGAGACGTTCCCTTTGGACTTGGGGGAAATCCACCCACCTGCATCCACACATCCACCTCCCCCCATTACTGAAGCATCTCCAAATCTCTCATGAGGTTTTTGGAACGGCTGTTGAGAGAAAAGGATAATTAAAGATCATACAGGCGAGTTTTCATTGGGTTAAACGTCACGATAAATATGGCATAAAGTAGATCCACCGTTTCCCTCATAAGTCACGTACAAAGGTTTTAAACCTTATGATGTACAAACCTTTTAAGTATTTTACCCACCATGTCAGTAAAAATTTTTTTTGTTGTTATTCAGTTCTTATTAAAATTAGGTAATTCATACCTTTTCGTTTACAATGCTAGAAGCCAGATACACAACAAATCTGAATGAGTTTCAGAATCAGAAAACAACTTTGTTTCTTGCATGTAACATTATAAGCCCCAGACATGAGTGGCGATCCGCTCAGTACTTCCTCTGTCATCAAATCCTGTAGGATCAATAATCATCCTTCCCTGATCCTGCCCACGTCGACGCATCACATCCCGGAAAGGGATACTAATTATGCATCGTTCACCCCAGAGAATGACCAAAACCTCAAACAATACTCCCCTTAGTACACCAACAGGCACTATTACTTACCAGAACATCTAAGCAGAAAACACAGAGTAACCGTTGGATTTATAAGATGAGGGATCGTAACGATCCCAGTGCATCCTGCTGTTTTTGGCAACTGACTCACTCGAAGACAAAAGAGTAATTGTGTACATTATGAAGCAACCACATCTTCCTAGCCAGACCCATCTGTCTGCTGTTAAGCTCAGGATCGAAAGGGTTAAAATCCTTTATTGCGCTCTCTAATTATCCGCTGATGGCGTCTGGCCCCAGTAAGACCATCGTGGGGTATATATTGGGTATTTTGCCTGGCTGGTTGCGCGACTACGAGGTACCATAACATGAAGGTGAACATTGCATTTTAATTAAATAATCACAGATGTTGTGCCACATTCACAGTGAAATGAGCTTGTGTTTGTGTGTGTTTGTCTGTGAGTGTGTGTTAAACTGTTCCTAAACTGTGTACAAAAACACCATCGATATCACCTTTATTCATCCTTTTATGTCATCATAATCTGTAAAATGCAAGCTAATATTCCTTTTTATAATTTATTTAATATGTGTGAGTTATAATCCATAGCTTTCCTGGTAACTTCATTGAAAGCCAGTTAAATTGTTTTGGTAATTATATTTGACTATCATTTAGCCTACCCTGGCTATGTTGCAAAAGCAGTTGGTGAATAAAACATTTGAATAAATGAATCTTTAGAATCTTTATAATAGTTGTGTTTGTTTATGTAATTTCCCTGTCAACTTTGATAAGGCACAACATCCTGTTCCACATCTTTAGATGGAAGCAAATAAAGTAGACAAAAGTAACAAATACCATGGCCTACCTAAAATTTGGTTTTATTCAAATCCTGCCATGTGAATGACCAGTAAAGACTGACACTGGCATATTTCAATCTCTCCAATGGTATGGGTTATAGTTTAACCTAGAAATAAAGGGTAGGTTGGCGCCATAATAACAGATAAAACATATGTAGCAAGTGTGAGGATAGGTGTATAATATTTAGTTTTCTTTTTCAGAGTGAAATATTCTCACATGCGGGATAAATTGTTTGTGTTAAGAGATCAATTTAATCAAGAAATGGACTTGCATTTAAAAGCAAGGCTTATGATTTTTTTTATGAAGTTTATAAAATAGGGCTGTATCTGTGAGGCCACAATGTGTCATGGGATTGTTGTGTCAGTAGTAGTTGCATCATAGCGTCTTGTTTCCCAAAGTGACCAGGCTGAGATGGGAGAGTCTGGGTTGGGCCAGGATGGGCCCGCACCCGACATGGTGACTCAAGGCTTTCCAGCTGTTCCTGCTTTACGGTGACTTGTAACAACAGTCCAAAAGTCAGCCATTGTGTGTTTGTTGTCCTGTTTCTCAGCTTCTCCGTCTCTTCTGTTCCTCTCTGGTGCGTCACGCTTGACTCATCCTTCACCTGCAGCCTGCCCGGCAGATGTCCCTGTCAAATTCACACAAAAACGGTGCCACCGAGTCTCAAACACGACTCCATTTTGGATCTGAGTAAACCGATCCAATGTAGATCTCCTGGGAAGCCATGTGGGTTTTGCAGGCCGTAAGCATTACTGGCCTCTGACCTTAGATGAATCACCTCCTTTCTGACTATTTAATTCCCGCTCTACTCATTCTCCTCCTCCTCCTCCTCCTCTTCCTCCTCCCCTGGTAATTGCTCCTCCTGACTGGGGTGGAGTGCTGGCTGGGGAGTGACAGCTCTGTCCAGATGCTTGCACGCTGCCTTGTTTTTATACCCCATCTTTGGAGGAGAATTGTTGCTTTTTAGTCAATGTGTGCCCTGCCCTTCCAATGTTTTTGTTTCCTCCAGAACCACATTTCAAACATATGGGTTATAATTCGACGCTTTCAAAGCCTGTAGTTTTTTATATTGTGTCGTGTTGTGTATGCCTGTGTCTGTTCATTCCTTTGTATTGTCTGTTCATTGTATGGCAGAAGACTCGACAGGCAAAATTTTCTTGCCTCAAAAATCAACACAACATACTTTTCTTCAATCACTTTCTCAAAGCCATGTTTGGAGAATGAGGAAAAGTGTATATTTATGCTTTTGATTCGCTTCAAAACTTTCTGCTTCATTGGGCTCAACACAGTCTCTGGTAATATATTTGAGCACATGCAAATGTGTTTGGGCAGGTCATGTATGCTTTATAATCGAAGCCATTGCATAATCTCCTGTTTGCCTCCGGTTTTGAGGATTGATTGGAACATTGTTCATCTCTTAAGTCGTCTTTAAACAGACAGAGCTTACAGTATTTGATAGATGCCTTTTCTGGGAAAAACCCAATCCTTAAAAGAGCTGATGGCTTTAAGCAACTCTGCATCATAATAAAGACCAACAGAGCAACGGTTGTTAGCACAATAAATCATAACAAATAATTTTTCAGAACATTTGCGCCAAACCTACAGATTGTGCTGTGACCAGTAGTTGGACTCAAACAGAGTATTAACCAAACGTGAAGGTGTTTTAGTTTTGGAGGTTGTTTTGTGGCAAACAACAAAATGCCTAAGTGCCAAATATTGATTCTCTTTAGTCCTTTGCATCGTATTCATGTCATATGCTGGTGATCCCTAACCAGCTAACCCTAGCCCTGATCTGATAGTTATCGATCATAATTATGACCAAAACTAAGTTGCATAACATGTTCGTAATATACAAGTATAGTGGATGGTAATTGATTATAGTGGATGGTATTTTTCCAATGCAAAACTGCACTGGCTTAGATCCCCAATGTCCACAGCTAACCTGTAGGCCTTCTAATGACATGTCCCTGAAATCACTGAAAAATCGGTTGGATTAAAATGCTAATTGGCTAAATAGTTAGTAGTACAATAATCACATCAATACTATAAAGTTCACTCATCGTGAGAACAACATTGCTTGGGATGGACTTCTTCAGCATTCAGCTTCATCACTGCTTTATTCCTCTGTGCTGGGATCAGGGAGGATGTAGTGGCCGAACCCTCGCTACAGTAGTGATAAGTGATGATTCAACACAACACATGCGTGGCTTTCTGGAAGCCTGACAATGCCCTCCAAAAGGGTGGTGTGTGTCTCTGTCAGTCAATCACTCATGTCTCTGCGTCCGGGAAGCTGAACGTTTACGTACTCCAAAATTCCCACAACTCCAGCGGTTTTAGCCATGTTTTAGAGTTATGATGATGATGAAGCTGTCCAAGCCAATTCCTGGTAATAGAATGAGTTCATTAACTCTAGGTCACCACTCTATTTGGACACTTTGGACCAGTCAATAGCGTTAAATAATACAAACAAACAAAAACTAATTTCACAAATAATTGAAGTTCATTGAAAATAATTGCAATTTTTGTTGTTCTCTACTCTACTCATTGCTTGAATTTTAATATGGCAGAAACAACAAATGACCACTTCATATGAGTCTTCAAGAAAGGAAAAGCTTCTGCCAAAAACAACAACATATCTCCATGAAGTTCACGTTAACACTGCGCTTAACTTGCTTTTAAAGTAAATCATACCCTTCATGCACTATCTGAAGCCTAATGATGCATACCCAGAGTGCTTTGCAGCATTTAAACTGGTATTCTGGGACAAAAGTCTGTTGGAGCTGTGTTTAACCGGGAAGACGTTGACCTCACCGCTGACGGAAAACCCTCAAACTGGCTAACCCATCTAACTCAATAATAACCCCCTGGCACATCTCACAGAGTTCTCCCTGCACACTCTGCTGTGTGTGTATTTATCACAGTTCTTAGTCACACAATAAACACCATTCAGACACATGGTACTCAACCATTCAAAGCTCTCCTTGATGTCAATTTGGCTACAATCAGCCAATCAAGGGTTTTCCCCCTTTTATCCCCTGCAGTGGTGACACCACCGGGTCATCATTGATATCCACTGTCTTGTGTCTTACCATCCTTCACATTTTAACGTAACCATATATGGTCATGCTGATAAAATAGCCCTGGCAGAACAGTTAGAGCTCATTGCATTTGAAGAACATCAGGATGCAAATCTCTTATTGGAAGGGAAACACTTGAGATGCATCTTGTTTACAAAGGGGTAAATTAGGATGAACTGAGATAAATAAATAATGACCGGTCTTTGCCATCCCACCCTAAGAGTAGATGTATTGTTGTGTTCAAAGCAATGTTGGGACTTTATGTATTTGTATAATTTGCTCCTTGCTTTGGGTTCAGTCAAGTGTTAATAATATTAATCTATTCAGACTCTATGAGTCTATTCCGAAACTAACTGGTTAGCTGTGTTGTTGGGTGTTTTTAGCTGGGCTACCAAACAACCAATTTCTCTTAGTTGAATCCCTTACAATAAAGAATATGGAACAAAGCCCATTTTATACATAACTTGAATTAAAACCAATGGGCTGCTCAGTGGGGAATGGGGTCCTCTGTAGGCTTAGCGCAATCAGCTGCATAAAACCAGAGGCTCTGGATTACCTCCACCCGTGATCCCCTTATAAGGAATACATGTCTGCTCTTGTTTGGAGAGAGGGAGAGAAAGAGAGAGAGAAAGGGACAGGGAGAGAGAGAGAGAGAGAGAGAGAGAGAGAGAGAGAGAGTTGGGAGAAGTGTTAAGGGCGAGTTGAAATGCGTTCAGCCGGATAAAGGCAGAAACGGTGTCGATTTGATCTAGGTTTCCTACAGCTTCCGCCTACACTGTGTTTGTTCCTTGTTGATTCCCTACCCCTTTGAAAGGACCTGAGAGATCCGTGCTCCTCATGGCCAGAGTCAACAGGGCCAGCCCTTTTTTCCTGAAAGAGCTACTTAGTCCATTACCCCGAGAGGTCGTGACCTGGGCTCTCGTGAATAAAATTCCATATTTGTCTTCCCTTTAACAGCCTCTGAGAGGAGAGCTAAGTGGTTTAAGGCCCAAACATCCTGTCCGGCCCTCTCTCCTGTTTCCTGAATGTTTCTCTCGCTCCCTTTTCCCCTCTCTCACTCGCTCTATCTCCCTCTCCCTCCTGCTCTCTCTCTCTCTCTCTCTCTCACTCTCTGGCTAACAGTCTCTCGCTCCACCCCTCACTTTACCCTCCGTCTCACTCTCTAACAATCCTTATTTCTCATTTAGTTTAACTTCAGTCCAACACGGGTCCCAGTCTTGATAGCGCTTCAAGCTACAACCGAAAAGTTTCCAGGCTTTTTAAAGTTTAATTGCAAAGAACTTGAGGAAGAAACGTTATTTCAAGAAAATGAAATATTTCAAGCATGTGCCTGCGTACGTGTGTGTGTGTGTATGTGTGTGTGTGTGTGTGTGTGTGTGTGTGTGTGTGTGTGTGTGTGTGTGTTTGTGAGAGACAGAGAAGAAAGACAGAGTGAGAGTGTGAGAGAGACAGACAGAGAGAGAGACACACACAGACACACACACAGAAGGAGAGCGACACAGAAAGAGAGAATCACATAGATAGTATTTCTGCATTAAACCATCTCTAGCTTTCAGCCACACCCTCTTTCTGCCTCTTTGTTCACCAGAGCAGTGGGAGTCAGACCAGGGAATCTCTACAATGGTGGAAGATGTTAAACCAGAACAATTTGTTCCGCCAGAGGGGCGACAGACTGATGGCAGCTAAACATGCACCAACCAAAGAGTAGAAAGTTCCTGCAACACAAACGGGCCAATTAAATGCAATGAGTTCCAGTCAAGACGACAACACAAAAGACATTCTCCTGACACATCATTAAATCTCCCCCCTTCTGTAGCAGTCTTTGGGAATAGTCTTTAGGAGGCTATTCATTTTTTCTTTGCATTTACGAGTGAATTGGGACTTGTGGATTTGTCAAAATGACAATCCTTATAAAGAACTCCCCTTTATTTAGCTTTAACTTCACTGAGTTTGGTTGTTGATTTAAAAAAGAAAAACATAGGTTTGATGGGAATAACATTTCCAACAGACTTTAGTAACCTTTTGGACATCAGAATGTACTGCCGTTGTCTACTGCTGTCATCAAGAGGCAGTTTCATTCAATGGTCTTGACATTTCCCTCAGTTCATTACTTTCATTTAAAGACTTAATCCAAACTGTCAGACTAACTCTTGTTAAAGTCAGTGTGTCTGTTTGATGCTATTACTCTCAAATATATTATGCACTACTTACTATACTAATAGACTGCCCTATTACTATATAACTGCCTTATAAACATAAGAAATTTGAAATGCATGAGAGAACTTTTCTTGATAATGTTTTTCTCAAAACTAGAATTATTTTCACAGCTAGCTAAAAAGACAAAAGAGCTCAAGGCTAAATATATTAATTTTTTTCAGAAGAGATTTCTCCTATAAGCCCTGTTCCCAGTCTACTGAATAAAGCTGTTGCATTTAGAGAAGGTTTTCCAGAAGGTTTTCTGTTTTAGTGATTAGTCTCTCATCTGGGAGGTGAAGATGGTCTCTACCTTTCCTCTCAGCACAACCTAAGCCAATCAGAGACCAGCTGCTTCGGGCCACAACTCAACACAATAATGTGTACAGGGACATGGAGATAGGAGAGAGAGACCCAGAGTGTGTGTGTGTATTTGTGTGTATATGTGTGTGTGTGTGTGTGTGTGTGTGTGTGTGTGTGTGTGTGTGTTTGTGTGTGTGTGTGTGTGTGTGTGTGTGT
>JAOPJL010000034.1:17259152-17276859 GCA_027123545.1 Trisopterus esmarkii | reverse complement strand
TGTGTGTGTGTGTGTGTGTGTGTGTGTGTGTGTGTGTGTGTGTGTGTGTGTGTGTGTGTGTGTGTGTGTGTGTCAGACGACGGCAAGCTGCACAAGGCGATCAACACCAACGACAGGATGCACATCATCGAGGAGATGACCCTGTTCGCCACGCCACAGCCGGTCCAGCACATAGAGCTGGACCCCCAGAGGGTGAGACGCCCTCATCCCTTCAGCCCACCTATATTATACTATATTATAATACATAAGTAACACCCCGTTGTCTTTTATATCATACTAGAGTCTCCTGTTTTATGGTTCTGCTTTGTTAGACTATATAATCATTGTTATTATGATATATCGTCTCCATTCCTCTGGTACTGTATATCATACTATATATGACTATGTATATCATTATTACTATTATAATATTACACAATGTATTAAACTATGCTGTATTAAACTATGATATAATTATGCTGTGATATAAGTCTCCTGTCTTAGGCCTCTGCTATATTGTACTATACTAAACGCTTATATTATTATTATTATTATTATGACTGCAGGGTTTGCTGTTTGTGTCGTCGTACTCCGGGCTGGTGGAGGTCCCGGTGGCTAACTGCACCAACTACGCCAGCTGTGGCGAATGTGTCCTCTCCAGGGACCCTTACTGCGCCTGGACTGGCCGGCTGTGCCGCGACGTCAGGATGGCGCCGCCCGATAGGTGCGCTCACCGACCAATCAGAGCCAATCAGTGGTGTTTTTCTCGTGGGGTAAACTGTGATGAGCCGTACCTTACTCTACTTAGAAAAATCAATGAATGAATGAAAACCTGCAAAATTGACAGTGTAAACTCGATGGTACACAAACAGGTCGATATCTTGAAAGCCCATTGTAAAATGTTGACGCTTGACCCCTCTATTGAAAGGTTGGTTTGAATAGAATCAAATGATACCAAGCCAAACTATTGCAATTGCACTATTTGGCCACTTGATGGCGACAAAGAAAGTGTGCTCTTATTGAAGGCAATTTTCCTTTTCCCTTGAAACCCTCTCTTAGCTACTATACATAGATTCTAACCATGTTTATTGCAAAACGGTTCCAAGACACTAGGCTATACGTTTATGGTTGTTATATGTGATGGTTATAAAAAGAAAAAAAGGAAGATTGTTTTTGTTCTTTCGGCTTTTTGGCAGAGAGTGATATGGATTGAATTGTTGGAATCCAGTAGTTTCAGATTAGTGTACATACAATAACGTGAACAAGATCGCTATTGATGTGCATGTGCACAGTATGAAACAGTATTTTGTAACATGCTCCTTATTTAGTTTGGGGTTGGTATTGTCTTTCGTTTAGCTAACAATGATTTCAACTAAAAGTTGACAATCTAATCTTTTTAGATGTGTGTCACATGACTGCTTTCTCATGGGATTAAATGACTTAATACGTCTTTGCAAGGGGGGGGGGACATTTCAGGATTAAGCATGCACTCATCTCTAAGAAGTTTTCAACCACTGTTTTTTTTTATACAATTATATAAGCCATTTCATAGCTGGCTGACATGACTGTACTATACGGAAATCCTGGTGCTTTCAAAGTGGGTATAAGGCGTATACCTGCGTGTGTGTGTGTGTGTGTGCGTTTGTGCGTGCATGCGTGCATGCGTCCTTCACCCATGATGTCGTAATACAACTACAAAGAACGCACAACCGCACAAACACGGGGGCCTGTTATGTACAAGCTGTCTGTACTTAGAGGAGACTCAACCGAAAGGCTTCCTTGTCGGTCATATGTTCCGGAAGGTTCCTCTCACGACAGCTGCTGTTAGGTTGACCCTCCTTGTGTGGTTTCTCTGTCCCGCCGCAGCCACTGGCAGCAGGACGTGGAGGAGGCGGACACCTCCGCCATCTGCAACAAGACTTCTCACACGCCCCGGTCCGCCTTCAAAGCACCAGCCTCCCGTGAGTTCACGACCGCTAGTGACGAGGAATCTATTCATTTCAAGGTTGATTTCGATTCACGAGTGAATTGAGATTTCCACTTACAAAACTTCTGAAAATATTGCAAAAAACGTATACGCAACTGACCAATGAGAAACGCTAACTGTTAGCCCCATCTCGGTGACTTCGGTTGAAACTATTTATGAGATAAATGTGTTGCAACTGTTGTCGCACTACCGTGAACGTAGCGCCTCCTCCCTGGATGTTATTAATTAAAGCAATGATCTCTATCCACTGCTTTTGGTCACATGCCCCCGTTACACCACGCTGCACATGTATTACATAGCATAAAAAAAAAATTAACACTCCCGCTCTGATTTTTATACCAGCATATTTTTATGATTTTTTATATTTTGTTAAAATTGCGTATTGTATTCACCCAGGGGACGCTGCCTGCCAGCTCGTTGATTGAAATATAATTGAATTCTATGCTATTTGTATTGTGTATTCATTTGATAACAATACTTCCAGGGGTCTCCGCCTGCCAGTTGATAACCATCCCCATGAACACGTTCAGAGTGCTGCCCTGCAAGCTGCGCTCCAACCTGGCAACCCGCCGGTGGCGCTACAGCGTCAGCGCCAAAGAGTTCCTCTACGCCACGCCCGAGGGCCACCTGGTGGTGGTGGCCCAGCCCGACCGGACGGAGACCTACGAGTGTTGGTCCGAGGAGGAGGGCTTCCGGCAGCTGCTGGCCAACTACTGCGTGAGGGCGGAGCCCCGGCAAGAGAGCACCACGCTGGTCGGTCACTCGCGCACGCCGCACGTGGAGCGCGAGGAGAGCATCCTCATCCTGCCCGGCGAGTCGCGCTCCACGCAGTTCCACGCCAAGACCTACTGGAACGAGCTGATCGTGGTGTGCGCCCTGCTGGCCTTCTCCCTGCTGGTCTTCTCCTTGTTTGTGGTGTACCGGAACCGCGACCGCATGAAGTCCATGCTGAAGCAGGGCGAGTGCCCCAACATGCAGCAGAAGAAGCCCCGCATCGCGGGCAAGCCGACGGAGAGCCTGCCACTGAACGGCAGCACCATCCCCGTGTCCACCTCCGACCACAAGGGCTACCAGACGCTCAACGACAACCACATCTGCAGCACGCCCACCCACGAGTCCTCCCCCGACAACAGCAAGAGCTTCTCGGAGGCCTCGGACCGGAGGCCGCTCAACGTGAAGGAGAGCCACGTGGAGTACTCGCCCACCTGCCCACGACCCAGAGTGCGGCTGGGCTCGGAGATCAAGGACTCCATTGTGTGAGGGTGAGCCCGGGGAGAACAGGAGCTGTGTGCTGTATCTCTTGTCAGGGTGCAGTCGGCAGCCAGTGGGCGTGCAGAGGAAGCCCCTCCCGAGCCACAATGCATCTCATTCTTATTCGTGTGTGTCATCGTTGTTTCTTGATCACCACAGAGGTCATCTGCTTTCATCGTATCCACGCCCAAGATGGCAGTTCGGCCCTGCTTCTTGAAGCAGAGGGGGACTGTTGCACAAACGGGTCACAAACTGTTGTGATCTGGTTTTTGCCAGGATGAATCATCCATTGAAAAAAAAAAAAAACATACATGCATACAAAAATATATCGTAGACATCCTGACCAGGGGCCGTTCTACACGGTCCAGAATGTTCATGCAAATGTTTCCCAGGAAGTCGAGATCTGGGAGAAGGTCGTTCACTTACACACAATGATGACGCAACGATGACAACTGATGGTCTGAAGAATATCGGTTTCCCTTGTTCACTGAAGAGCTGTCTGGTGCCACTAGGACGGACATCTTTATCCTGTATGGATTTCAAATCAAAAGAATGACCAATCCGAAGAAAGACTAGAATTGCCACTGTTTAGCCAACGAAAACGGTTAAGAAGTCCAAATCTGCAGTAGGTACAATAAGTAACTTGATTAGTAATTAAACAAGAGATTGGAGAAAGAGGCTCTGGTCTTCAGCCAAGTATTCATCTAGCCAAGTATTGATCAAAGAAGGCAATACGACTTTTGATATGCAAGTTAAGTTTGACCGGAACCCACTCCTTTCGGCACAATCGGAAATGCATAGATTTGTTCTAATGGCGGAGACTTGTGAGGCGCAAATAACAGATGGGGAGAGAATTCAACAGTCCCGAGTCAAGCCAAGAAGAGAGAGCGTTGCTCACTAGTCACCAAAATAATCTTGCACAATGTGCCAAAAATCTTGATTGTGTAATCCAAATGCAATAGTGCCATTATCACAAGCCCTCTCCATCGAATGCCTTATGTTAGCACTGATCACAGTCACGAGAAGCACATGTTGCTGGAGCAAACGTTGGTTCCCAAGAAACATCTTAAGACGTTATTAACATCAACTCAACAGGGATGACTCTCGTTCCCCATTAGTAGTAGCTCGCCGTCTGGAGGACCTATTCTCTACTTTCCCTCTTCACCCATGTGAAAGTGGGGGCAGCGCTTCAGCTAGTTTGTGATCTAGTGAGTTCACAAGTTAGTTAGTTGGTTAGTGATTTAGGGGGGTATAGCGTGCTACTCCAAGAACCAATGGACATTATATAAAAAATGAAGATTTCCCCTTTAAACAAAATGATTTCTCCAAGTTTTGACATTGGTCTTTATTTTTTATTTTATGTTATTATTGTTTTTACAAACTCTTGGAAACATAAACTGCAATGTGGAGGCCTAGACCTGTTTGGTCATACCCCAGCCCAGAGCAGTTAACGCCTCATTCGTGGTAGACGTATGCAGCTGCCACCCTGGCGTCGATTGGCCATGGTACAAGTGGAAGCACAAGGTCACTGGGGGTGTCAAAAACATTCAGGTTGTTTGCACATTTCAATAAATATGAAAACAAGAAAGATCAGCAAAGCAGGTAGGTATTCTACAAGAACTGACTACTGAGAGAAGAAAAATAGTGTTTGACTGATGCAGAGAATGAGGTTTAATTTTTTTTAAAGAAAATATATAATATGACAGGGACCATTGCCACCGTTTAAAAACAAATTCCAATCCATAGATCAGACTTGGTGTTTAGACTTTTTTTTCCAAAGATGTAGGAGATTGTATTTCAAGTGTTGTGTAATTCTAAAGTTGACATTTCCCAGGTCAATGCGAATGGCCTGGCGGCGTTCATGTTGTGGAATGTATCACCCATTCACTGTATTAGTCCAGTAAGCCCACCGTATGTACTCCAAACATCATAAACAATCAGTGTGTGTTCGATCACACCCTTGAAGATATGACAAGAAGCTACGTCTGCTCCAAGTTTGACAAAGTAATTGCACAACAAGCAAACTGCGGCGTCAGTCAGTGTTTTGTTTTGGATTTGTTTTCCGTCATTTGTTTTTTTGTGTATATAACTGTAGTTAATATTGTGTGTGTTTTTAAGGGACCTTGTGCAAGATGTATTATAGAGGTAGTTTTACAATCTAGAAACGTGCACACTGCTGATTTATTTTATAGTGCCTCATTGCCTAACCCCAACATTAATTCCCCCACTTCTCAACATTTTACTTGTCAAATTGGCGATTGTTAGATATATGATATCAAACATTGGATTTGGCCCAATAACTCATGTTAGTCCTTCTGCCCACAAAGCCGATCACCAGGGGAAAACAGTGACAGTAGTGGATGTCATCTCTTTACATTTTTTAAATAGACACGATAATATAAAATATCGCCCATTTGTCCAATTATAGGCAAACATTATAGGCAAAACATTATAGGCAAACACAAAACATTATTTTTAAGAATACAACATTTAAATTGTAAACTCAGATAAATAGTTTTGCTTTGGAAATCCTGAATGACCAACTAACTCCTCCACCACGACATTATAACTTGGGGCTAGACGTGTGTATTATCAGAACCATCTGGTCATCAAGGTCTACACACACAAACAGACCACTCTCTTATGTCACCCACAACCGACAACAGAAATCAAACCTGTTCCTCAAATGAAGAATGTCTTGTATTTAAAAGATTCAAGATTCAATATATTACTGTCGAATCTGGCCTAGTATTTTTATTTTGTGATAAAATATAGCTATTGTTTGTTCTTTTTACAGATGTGCATATTTATTTGCGACACATGCTTTTCTTCATAGAAGCAGAGAGTAGTGATATACTATAACAGATCAAATATTTCCAGTATAAGGTTATGTTTTTGAGTGGCTGCAAGGTAATACACTTTACTGTACTGTATGTGAATGTAACCAGCTCGAATATCCGACACATTTCAACAGTCAGTCTTCAAAGATATTACTCCCTACCCTCCACACTCAAAGCATAACTTGGCTTCATCTATCGTCCGAGATTCTGAAAAGGTCTCGATGCACGACACAATAGAGATAATCAACTCATTCTGTTTGTGCTTGTTAATTTATTTTCATCCAAAACATGCCCCCCCAGGGCTGTGCATCCACACTGCACGATGCCAGTTCAGCAGTTTCTTTCTCAGCATAGTGACCCTACTGAATCCCATAAGCTTAGTTGACTGAACTATTAGAATAATGTGGTCATGTACAGTAAGTCTGCATGAAAAATTGTGTGCGCGTGTGTGTGTGTGTATGCGTGTGTGTGTGTGTTTGTTTTTGTTTTTTTATCCAATCAGTTGTGTACAAAAACATGTTGTAAGCTGTATTTTTTGTATCATACATTGATATTGTGACTGTTGTTTTTATTATAATGTACATAAAAGGCACTTTATTTTAATTTTTTTAAATAAATGAATAAAATGATTTTAAAAAATAAGCATGTTTATTTCTGTTTTATTGTTGGGGGTGTGATTTTTTTTCTCTTAATTAAAATACAAAAAAGGCTAAATATTCGCAGCAATAAAAAAACAAGTTTAGTGCATATCTGACCCATAGTTCTGCCCCACAATACTATTTATTACCAACATGACAGAGTCGCTGAGAGCTCCCGAATGTCCTACAGACACTCAACTGTAAACAAATCGATATATCGAAGCCTAACTCATAACTAGGTTTATGAGGTAAGCTTGACACTACTAACTAGATGAATTAAGTTGAATTATAAACAGAACAAACTATTAATATTGGACTCATTCAGCACAATGTGCTAAATGTAAACATTTAGTGGTAATTGAGGATGAGGAACTTCTGCAAGGACAGCTAAACCCCAACACCACTTGTATAGTTGTTTGCATTACATCAGTGGTTCTTGGCCTTTGACTTTAGGGTTACCATTAAATTGTCATGACCTTTCGCGGGCCACATCATAAGCAAACGGTAAAAAATAGATAAATACACATGCAGTGGCTAAGCAAAGGGTGCCAGCGCCCCCTTTATACACAATTATTACTGTGAAAGGCCATGCTCAGTGGGAAACTGTGGAAATATAAAGGCAGCAAAGATAATGTTCCCAGTGTGTTTATTTAGTGAACTTAAATATCAACTTTTTAAATAATAAGCCATAATACTAAGTAACAATATTTACTATATATTAATTTGAATAAACTATTTCACTTGTGCCTCATTCCCTTAACCCCATATAGTGAACACTGCAGTGGCCACCGATGATGGGATATAGTGTGGAAATGAGTTGCACATCGGTTGGACACTTATTTCATGGTGTATGAATGGTATTAAGTAGTGCATTGTATAGGGAACCAGATTAATACAATGCACTTCAAAATGGTGACCTACCCGATACTAAACTATATGGGGCACAAGTGAGCCAACTGGAACACAGCCCTAGTCAGAGTCCTGGCCAACCTTGTACACTACGTTTCCAAGATGTTTGGTAGATTTCTGTTTACAAGGGAACCAGCATCCCAGCCTCTCGAATGAACACAACATTTCAAAGCTTCTCTTTCAGTTTTTGCAATTCACTGTTTGTAGCGCATAGTTCATAACAATAGGTGTGTCTTGGGTATATGGATGATTGGAATTAATATACCTTGCTGCCATGCACGACGCGGCTGACACAGGCCCCCCTGTGGAGCTAGCGGTGGCCTACTTAATAGTTTCCCCAGAGGAAGTATTACGGCCTGATGCCCGTCAAGGGCCTCAGTGCCTCATAACAGATTGTCTGATTACAAAGAGCTATGACGCCACTGCCCGTATGGGTCGCATTGGGAACTCCCTTTCCCATCTGATAATGGCCCTTATTACCGTTTGCTACAACATTATAATTGAATCCTCTAAATACAGATATTTTGGTGGAAGACGGAGCAGAAGGCACGTCCGAGAGAGGGTTAAGTTTCACACACTTATAGTATAACGCCACAGTGTGTGTGGATGTAAGGAGCACTGTCTGTGCAGCAGTTGATGTTGATGTCCATGTCCGAGAGAGTTTGAGCCTTCAATGACACTCATATATAAGGCCGTAGTGTGTGTGGATGTGTGGAGCTCAGTCCAGTCAGCGGGTGATTTCTGATGTGTGGGAGGTTTAAGCTTTCTCAGATACATACTAGGCCTATAATGCCAATGTGTGGCACATTTCATGTAGGCCCACGACATCGCTCATTATTATTATTATTATTATTAAAAGAATGAACGCAAATGGGACGCTGCCGAGCCACAGCCTCCAGAGCAGCCTGGAGCTGTTACTTTTTTTGTTTTATTGTTTTTCTGTAGAAACACGATGGTTCAACATGGCTGCCTCCATGGTCATGGAGGTTCCTATGTAGCTATAAAGGGCTCATTCTAAGGTAACGTTGGTAGGATTTCTATCACTGATTAAACACCCCACCTATAAAAACAAATGTGTTGCTAGCTCAATGTTGTTGCAACTAAGATATTTGCTGGAGAATGGTCAGGTTTAGCATTATTTTTTGAAGATAGTGGTGCTACATTATGGGTTGAGCAATATCAATGAGGCTTTATTTATTTGAGCACATCTTGGTGTGCTGTCATTTCATCACGTTCTAAAGATCTTCTCTTCAATATCTTATCTTATCTTCAATAGTTGACCAATCAAAGTACTCCGTTGGTAGTACCGCTGGCGGGAACATTTCAATACTTATTTTCTATTAGTGATTGTATTTCTACATTGGTGTAGGTTTCCACCTGGTGGTGTGATTATTTTACAACTGTGCATCATTTCTTATGGGCTACTCCAACATGGTGTACAGATGAACAGGTTTCTTTCGACTGAATACGATATTATGTTTATCTTTCAAATTGTTGTCAATATGTGTTGCATTGCATTTTTGAGTTATAACCTGACCTCGGTTCAGGTATGACTTTATAACCCTGATGACAAAAATATGGTCATACTTATTTATAGGGGTAAGTGGTGTCCAGGGTAGTTATCGTGGTGGTCAAAATGATCATTTGAAACCTTCTAAACTAAATAACTTGAGTTTGGGTTATTTTGAACTATAGGCCTGGGCAATAAAACAATAAATAATTGTATTGTGATAGACTTTTGATCAATATCAATATATTACATGTTCAATGTATATCAATAAGAGACCGGACCACCAAATCTAGCAGCTGGGTTTGTTACACAAACATGGTAGCATACTTATTTACAATATTTGAGTGTTTTTCATTGCTGTATTGACATTGGAGTATTTATCAATGAAGAACAGTGGAAGGTCATATTAAGTGTTAAACAGAAGTGTTGAAATCAAGCATGGTAATTCCTAGTTTTTTTAGGAGATCGAGGAGCCATCAACCTCGAGGAGCATTCTGCAAAGTAATAGTTAGTATACGATAGTTAGTATAATCAATTACTACATGACTACAGCCTCCGCTTTGCAAAGTCATGCATCACCCTTTTCACTGGACCTGATCCTTTACCTTCAATATACTGTTTTATATTATCCATCTATTCTAACACAATTTATTTTTAATAAATAAACTTTAATTTACAAGTGAAACACATGTCGTTTACTTGATCAATATTTGCCCTCTGCAGGGATGTTGCCTCCCGAGTAATTATTTCCCTACGCCCGGCAGAACATCAACAACACTTATTGAGCTGACTATAGACCTTGAGGCTTAGAACAGAAGAGCTATTTTGAAACACATGTAATGATACAACTCTGCCAATATTAAACTGCTGGCTGGAGCTACTTAGGAAGGAATGTCAGGGTTGTCATCCTGTCTTCCTGCCTTCCGTACTACATACCAAGAGTTTTCTGATTCGGCTTGATAGTATTTGGCTTTTAGCACTTCTGTGATTTGACGAAAAGACATAATGGAAGTAAAGCTGACATCAAACAGGCTGTTTCAAACAGTTAAGGAGAGATTTTTCTTCAGCTTTGTATCTGAACCAAACTTATATATGGATAAAAAAGCAAATTAACACACTAAAGAACAAAACAAAAAACAAAAAAAGCATAAATAGCCCCCTTAATAATAATAATAGGAGGTCTGACGTGTAAATCCCAACCAAAATATATGTACAGATTTTATTGAAATAGTGATTAATAATGATTTATTAGGAGGTGGGCGGCTCCATCTACTATTAAATACAATGTCCAATGAGCCCATTACTTTAAAAGTTTTTATTATTTGATATGTTACACACTTTTTATTTGTGTTAGTGTTGTCAATTATAGTGCCTGGTCACCAAAATCTGTAAACTGCTTTAATTAAGGAAGGTTTTAGTGTCAATGGCATTTAGTGTGCATAGTCAAAGTGAGTTGTAGTTTAAGTCAAATCGTCAAAATGTGCATTTACAAAAATAACAATATCACTAAATGAATGTTATGAAGTCAAAGAATCTGCAAAAGGCTTGAACATCAGAATGCATCACCAGGATTTTTTGTCTGCTATTTTGTTATGAATTGAGAGAGTTAAAGTAATGTAAAATCCTTAATAAAACATAAATGTTTAGCGTAACCTAATCAAGCTTTTGGTTGCCAAGTCTTGCATCAGACACACTGTGGCAGTTTAAAACGTAACAATGTCAACCAATAATGACAAATAATTTCACGGTTAATTAATAAACAATGAACAAAACACCATCACTGCCAATAACATTCAAATTCTCCATTATTTTGAGATGGATGATGTCATTGCAATATGATGTAATGATCTACCAGCCCTAAGGAATGGGAAGTGGAGGTCACAATGTGTTGAAGGTGAACACGCAATGTTTAGAGGTCACTGCCTATCTTGTTCTGTTGTTTCTTGTTTCTTTTAAAGGTGACATATTATACCAACAGTTATGAGTGTGATTAGCTGTTACAAGCCTTTTTGAAAATATGCCTCTTCTGACATCACAAGTGGGCGTGTCCACCTAGATGTGTGCTGGATGTGTGTTGGGTTCTAAATTCCCAACCGGTCATCACAGGCTGCTCCTCTTAATCTATCAACCAATCACGACCTGATGCATTAACAGGAGTACAAATGCGCGTCAACGTGCTGTGTATATTGTTGAATGCTCTGGTGTACCTTTGGCTGATATGAGTGAACACCCTCACCCTGTTGATGAAGAAGCTGCACGTGTGGGTACCAGCAGCAAATCTGTAATTGCTGGAGCCAAACATTGGTGAAAGAGCTGCCAAGAGGGGGCGTAAGGGTAAGCCAATGCACATCATGCGACGCCTCTGCCTGACATTTGGCACTACAAAAGCTCTGGAGAACTCTTCCCCAGAGGGGGAAGAGTGTATGCGCCCCACCAGTTACCACCAATGGGAACACGTGAGCCACTGGTAGGGCTAAACGAGGCGGGGCTAGATGTAAAACCACTGATTTAGGAGAAACCTGCATGTGAGAGAAAGGAAAAAGTACAGGGGTTGAAACAAAGTTCAGGAAGGGAGGGGGTCGAGATTTGATGGACCCCATTTTAACTGATGAGAAGAGAGAGAGTTTTTTTGAGAATGTGCCTATACGATCAAGTTTTGTACGACATACGACATGCCTTTAAATTATCAATGTCCCCTATGCTGCTACTCTGTATGCCGAAACATAACTTTATTATTTTCATTTTTATATTATGCAACTTATTTGATGTAACTCTTTGTATGAATATTTGCATGAATATCCAAATATCTTTTGTATGAATATGTATTTTTTTTCATCTTCTTATCCTTTTTACACTAATGATTTGTTTCAGCCCCATATGTATCCAGTATGCAATGGCAACAAACAATGGCATCATTGAGGAATGCACCTGCTGCTGGGGGCCTTGCAACTTCCAGCAACTCATATCATGCATTGCTCTCAAAAATTGCTCTCAGACTTTCTTTTGACTACTGCAAAGAATCACCATCACGAACAGGAATGTCCCTTGGTGGTAAAGTAGAACAGATTCTGTGGAACAAGAGCAGTGATGTCATTTTGCCTCTGAATAAGGTCACAGATATCACTTTGGTTACCATCATTCAGTACAGAGGGTGTAGTGCTAACATGCCCCTGCACACCTTTTTGCACATGCGTCTGTACATTTTGCATTTGAATAGAGTATTGAGTTAAATGGGACGTATCATGAGCTCTTATAGATGGACCATGAGTTATTTCCTTTGGTCTACCAACATGTTGCTGAGGATGATTCACTTCCCATCAATGCATTCTGACTGTGTTGCTCAGGTAAATATTCTATGTATTAAATTTAGCCGATGTTTCCTCTTGAGCAGTTCCTTTTCTGAAATAATAATTCCCTGTTACCTTTTTTCCATTCTTTTTTTCCACACTTTCCAACAGCGCCATCTTGTGAATTCACTATCCCTTTAATAGTCAACGTGATCAAGGAAGATTGCACTGAAGCCCTTCAAGAAGTGACTCAAAATGCCTCAGCTGAAGTTCTTCCAAGAACTACATCCTACCCATCCAACATGCATATCAGAATCAGATCAAATTAATTAAAAAAAGTTATAAGCAAGATATATATGAACTTCTTTTATCCTAATAAGGGGAATCCTTTTGACATTTTGACCCCAGACTTGAAAAACGTGTCCACAGGCAAGATGTGTTTACACTTTTAAGGCATGAATTTCCATCCCTATCCCACTGAAAATGGGGAACTAGAAACGCCCGCTCTTTAATGCCTTTTTGCTCTACAGTTGGAAGTCACTGCCCTTTTCCCGCCCATTTGAGACGGCTAGAGATGCCAAAATCCTTATCAACCACCATAGCAACGATAGCAAACGTTGTAGCGTATTGACCGGAATATAAGACAACTCCACTTTTCCAGGAAAGAAATTCGTTTTATATTTAGGTCTACGGTATTATAAACGTTTTCTGGCAAGACCCAAAATAACAATTAAATGCATATTTCTCTTTTAAAATTCTTTAAAAATTATATCAAAACCCATTTTAATGCTGAATCCATATGAACATATTGTATTTTCCACTGAGAATAAATGCTGTATCTGCCTGTTTTTGTGATTGCACACAGTGCTGGAAATTCTGAGGAATAAAAAAAATAAAAAAGATATACAAACCATTTTATGAGGATATGTTGTCCACAACCACATATGGTGGTATGGCTGTCAAATGATTGAAGGTATGATTTACTGTCTGAGTTGAGATTAGTGATTTGCATTGTGCTCATCCATGTCACATCTTTATTTATTTATTTTTTATGAGGATGTGGCATAGGCATTTGTTTTCCTGGATTAACCTTTCTTGACTTCACTCTAGATAGTTTTTGTCATACATGTAAACTACCTCAAGCCAGTGATCATTGGCAGAGAATTTCATCTCATAAATACATGTGGGTTGTTATGTATGTTTTATATCATTATAAGGTGATGGGTAAATCACAGAGTATCTCACTGCCTTACATCTGATAAGATTGAAATGTTTGTGATCTGCTGAGAATCCGGACTCAGAGAAGGAGGATAAATGTATGTTTAGTTAATGAACAACTTGGGTGGGTTACATGGAAGGGGCCTAATCTCTAGGCCCAATGCATAAAGTGTTATGATTGGTCAGTGCATGTAGGAGGAATCCACACATTTTGGGAATATAACGTTAAGCCTGAATAGGTGGTGATGGCAATCCAGCCTCTGCTCTGGATTATAAATATGGTTTATCATCCATGTGCTTTTAGGTAAAAAGTCTAGCGATGTTTGGAGAGGGCCGGGGATGGGGATGCAGGATCCTATACTTGCCTAATATATGGAGTCCTTCCATGGTTACACAACTTCTCTGCTTATTATTCCATTATTATTCTTCCATGCGTCTTGTCCCATGTTTGTTCCCATGATTAATCTCATGATCAATGTGCTCAATTCATCACAAAACACAGTATAATAAAGCACATAACAAGGGCAGGGCTCTCAGTTACCTCCAAATATTATCTGTTATTATAACAGTGTAACAAACAAATTCCGATGGGGTTACGGTTATTCAGATCACAAACCACCTACAACCTATCTAGGATAAAGTTTCTGGTTTCTGAGTGTGATACCTGGGCAAGATAGACCCCCTATCTGCTGGTCTGAGGGGGATTGATTAATTTTTATTGATAAAAGTGGGGGTCAGAGACAGGGATATGTTGTTGGGCTGTAAGACAAAAGAAGGGCCATTTGATGTTAATACGAAACCATTCAGTTGATCATTTGCTTTAAGCACAAAAGGGGGTTAATGACAGATGTCTGGAGAACAGGATGAAGGTGAATACACATAAAGTTTGATAAACTCAAGTGTAGTGCATAGATGAGAGACCGGTATGGTCAGTATCTGGCAGGGAAAAAAAAAGTGGTCAGAGAAAGGCATCTGGCAGGGAGGGGGAAAGCGGTATGAGGTGAAACCATATCTGACTGTCTAATACAATCCTCGACAATAGCTATCTCTTAAGCAAGGTGCAAATCCTCCTGACAAATAAACACATCATCACACAAGCCATGTGTGTAACGGGTCGGGAGAGGACCCAAATGCAGCACACATATGCAGGCATACAGTCGGTAATGACTTTTATTTAACACGTTATTTATGGACAGTTCCCCACGAGTTTACCCCACAGTGGGGTAAACTTACTTCGTGGGTAGACACGGAGTGTCCTCTGGGAGGACATGCCGTGGGAGCCGGCAGGTGACAGTACAACAGGGCAGACAGAAGACAGGCAGGGCGCAGGCAGAATCCGTTGTCGGGGGCGGAAGGCAGGGGCGATCACCGGGACAGAGACAGAGCAAGGCAGGTCAGGGACAGGCAGGGTCGATACCAGGGAATCTGTCAGGAAAACGCTGGAGAGACCAGTACGTATAACATAGGACAATCTGGCGCTGAGTGAACTGAGAGGAAAGTCTATGTGTCCAGGGTGATTAGTGATCAGAGGAAGCTGAACAGGTAAGGAGAGTTGGACTGATTAGCGGAGAATGGCTGGCAGGCGAAATGCATGGCAAAATGCATGACAGCAGACAAACCAAACATTCTCCACAGTAAAGCAACTGCTCCTTGTTTGATCGCCTCATTGTCATCCACGGTATCGCGTATAGTTGGTGGAGTTTGAATGCTTTGAAAAAGCGTTGGTATTCTGAACCAATTTTAGCTCTGGGTCTCCCTGTTATGAAGTACAACTTTAATCTAGAAAACAGCATAGATAATAGATCAGAAACAATTTCCTCCTCACTAGCAGTTACGTTACTTGCAACCATGGTGAAGCCATGGTGAAGTTAACCAAATCACCCCCATAAGCTAGTTAGCTAGTTGGAGTTAGTTTTGTGTCCCTCACAGCAGACAGTGAGGGAGAACCAGAGAAAGAATTTCCCCCAAAAAGGGACAATAAAGGATAACTTAACTTAACTTAACCATTTAGAGGGAAGATATGATTGTCATTTGTAATGAGTGTCGTTGAATTAATATTACCCCCCTATAGCATTTTTACTGCAGTCAGTATTTGGCACATTACCACCGGAGGGTGCGGGTCTGTTCAGTCTGAAAAGGTTCGTCACGGGTCACGTTTCCACCGCCAAAAGTGGGCGTGATCCGGACTGAGCCGCATTGAGCCGTACTCGTCTCACAGTACCCCTCTGTTGGGGTAGGCCTACTGAGACGCCTGTGTGTAGCTCGAACGCCCGCAAGTTCGAGCTACACACGCCGTTTGTTGATTGGTCGACAGAATCGCCACTTCCGTGCGACAGGGGGATAATAATACATTACCCTCGAAGTATTTCTGCACAACGGCGAAAGCTTCGTTTATTGAAGAAAATGTTGCGCAAAAGTTTGTTGTCCTTCTTGGAAGTTCTACATTGTTGCTCTTTGTACATTGTGCCCATTCTTTTTTTTTTCTGCAGAGGATCAGCTTCCTCCACAGGTGAGCATTCGACGGGGAGTCTGTTGTCAACAACAATGACCTGTTCTTCAAATGCGCCATGCGCCAATTAGGGCGCTTCCTACGTGCAGAAAAAATCCCAACCTGTTTCAGATCTTCTTCTTACTCTCCTCCCTCGTTCCTTTTCCTCTCTCCTCCCTCTTCCTCTCTCACCCTCCTCCTCCTTCCTTTCCTCCTCCTTTCTTCTTTCTTCCTCCTCCCTCCTCCTCTCCTCTGTTTTTGGAAAGAACAGTATAATATAATTGATAACAGTTATTGTAAAACTGGATGTGTGAGACATTGCAAAAATGGGGGAGGCAGTTTGGTTCCAGTTGGCTGATGAAGGAATGTTGGATATCAAGGAGATGTACTGTAGGATAGGAAAGGTTAATAACTACCATATGTTTCAATGCTCTCTGGCAAGGGTTCAAATTCCACCCGCAACCCTTTGGAACGGCGCTGTGCGTTGGTGTTTATGCTTAAATTACAGCTGGCCGGCCTCAATGAGTCGAGGGGGGGAGAGGGAGGAGGAGGTCTTCCTCTTGTCTTCCTCTGTAACCTACTTTTGGTCTCAGATTAATGCCAAAAGTATGGGACCAGTGAAGCTGGCTAGCCAAGCTACTGGCTTGGCTGGGCATTAGCATCCGAGCCAACTACTGGCTCGGCTGGTCCACAGCTTCTAAGCCTAGCAACCAGCATGCCAGTTTAGCAAATTACCAGCCAAGCCAGCATCTGATCCAGCGGGCTGCTAGGCCGCCTCCAACGTCAAAAAGATGTCCACCATTGGTTGTGTGTTGAATGGTGGTATGTGTTGTGGGGTGTGTGTCTTTTCCCGCCTGCAATCTCTACACAAAGTTACATTAACAACAACAACAACAACCAAAATACTTATACAGAAAACATACACATTGACAATTGAATAAATTAATTGTTGGAGTTCTGCTAATAAGGAGCACAAGAACCCCCCCCCCCCACACTCCTCCAGGTCAAGTCCATGTCAGCAAGCGGTTGGAGGAGGTCAGAGGTCAGACAGAGTGGGGGAGGAGGTGACGGGGGGTCTCCTCACCCACATGCTGGTTACCATGGAGATGAGCCTGGAGGAGATCTATGCCAACGCGACAGTGATGCTGCTGGCAGGCATCAAGGCGGGAGTGTTTGTGTGTGTGTGTGTCTGTGAGAGAAGGTGTGTCAATGGATGGCCTGGTGTTGAATTTTGGTTTCAATGTGTGAGAGAGTGTGTGTTTTAGTTAAAGTGTTGCATTTCAAGGATGGCGTTCCCTGGCGCCAACGTCAGGGTGTCATTTCGAGGTGAACACATACGCACGCATACACGTACACCGCCTTTAAAGAGGTTCTCACCCAGATCCGGTTTCTTGTCGTTTGCTTGAGATCCTCACAGTGGGGAACTTTAATCTTGTTGCCAGCTCAGAGTGGCTGTGCCGCACACACACTCTGTTGCACTTGTATAACAACTTTGTATAACAACTTATACAAGTGCATAGAGACACTGTGTGTGAGTGTGTGTGTGTGTGTGTGTGTGTGTGTGTGTGTGTGTGTGTGTGTGTGTGTGTGTGTGTGTGTG
>JAOPJL010000034.1:17246302-17257921 GCA_027123545.1 Trisopterus esmarkii | reverse complement strand
ACACACACACACACACACACACACACACACACACACACACACACACACACACACACACACACACACACACACATTCTAACTCCAATACACACTAACTATAAACACGCACATTCCCACTTTAATACACACTAACTACAAACATGTACATTCCCACTTTAATAGACACAAACTACAAACACACACATTCTCACTCCAATACACACTGATTCTTAAAAACTGCATGTTTATTTGCCCTACTCTCCACAAGCAGATACCAAGTGGATGTTCAGTGTGCTAGTGGTAGTACCTCCCACTTTATAAATAGAGGCCTGGATAGGGACTTGTCAACCCCACACACACACACACCTCTAGAAAGCCAGCCCAGTTCCAGTTCCACTTTTCAATGGGCGAGTATACGCTTCTTGGCTCCAGATAGAAACTTTAATCCACACCAAATGGTTGTTTGAGCCGTAACCTTAGCCATGCTCCCCACAGTGATCTAAAATGGCTTATTCAATGACTCACAGTATTCAGCCTATGATAAGCCTAGCCCAACCTATCATGGATGAGGCCACCCGAGAACTGCCTCCAACAGCACTTAGGCCATCTACACCTGCTTACCAAACAGAGCCTTTTCGCCTGAACACTTATCACCTAGCACTCAAAGAGTGCCAAATCCCTTTGCAATCAGTATCTTCTGAATAACTAGATAAATCCCTCACAAAGCCAATTAGCCATGTCTTAGGGGTCGGACCTAAAAGGGATAGGTGGCCCCCTGACTACTATGGGATTCATGTGCCACAGCATAAGGCATTTACACAATCCCATTGCTCAGAGTTCTCACTGCCAGAGGTCCCAGCGAGTCAGGTTCTAGTCTCCCTACAAGCTTTTAAATTAGAAGGCATTCCAGGAGCCGGCACACTTTTAATTGGAGTGATCTCCAAGCCAGCATTCTTGAGGAATAGGAAAGGAGAGATGAGCTGAAGAAGCTTAGAAGACAAAGACAGGAAAGGAGGATAAAGAGCTTGATAACCAATGCCAATTAATTTACATTGGTCTTGCCCTGCTCCGTATAGGAAAGAAGATGCACACGAGAGAGAGAGAGAGAGAGAGAGAGAGAGAGAGAGAGAGAGAGAGAGAGAGAGAGAGAGAGAGAGAGAGAGAGAGAGCCGAGGCATTCATATTAAAGAACAAGAGGTGATTTAGACCAGTTAGCCTAGCTTGTTTCTTGTTTAAGTCGATATCTCCGAAAGTCACCCTGGTGGAGCCTCATTCTCTGGATGTGGAAATACACTAAATAATCTATTGAACCCTTGTTTTCTGGGATTTGTGGCTGCAGTTAGAAACTTAAGTCCACAACATTGACTACAAACACACATATTTAAACTCCATTACACACTAACTAGAAACATACTACTTCCCTCTCAAATACACACTAACAACAAACCTATTAATGAGATAATGAATAGAGGAAACAACAATACTGAAAATAATGAACACAGCTCATTATACCCAGAGCACCCTCAGACAGACTGCCTGGTATGGGTGCAGTATTTTGCAATTCCTTGTTCCCTGTCTGCTGCTGTGGTACAGTCGTTTGTAGGGTGAATCGGTCGCTGCCAAATAGAGATCCTTTGTTCTATATCCAGCTCAGTGTCTCTCTCTGAAATGACCCTCTCACTCTGGCTCTCCCTCCAGACATCGTTTACCATGACCTGGGCGGTCTACACGCTGGCTCTGAAAAAGGAGGTGCAGCAGGAGATCTATGAGGAGGTGCTGGGGGTCCTGGGGTCGGAAGAGACCACCCACTGCTGACCAAGTTTCCCTCCTCCCCCTTGTCCGAGGCCTCGTTAAGGAGACCCTCAGGTACACACAAATGACCCTGACTCACTATCCACGTTTCAGAACTAACTGTATAACTGAAAACCATTTCACTAGTACAGACTATGCCTTTAAAGAAGACTGTTGTGGGGTAAAGAAGTTTGAAGTACAGACTAGATGCGTGGTGGAGGGTTAGATGGTGGGCAGGTGAAGGGTTAGATGGTGAGCAGGTGGAGGGTTAGATGGTGAGCAGGTGGAGGGTTAGATGGTGGGCAGGTGGAGGGTTAGATGGTTGGCAGGTGGAGGGTTAGATGGTTGGCAGGTGGAGGGTTAGAGGGTGAGCAGGTGGAGGGTTAGAGGGTGAGCAGGTGGAGGGTTAGATGGTGAGCAGGTGGAGGGTTAGATGGTGAGCAGGTGGAGGGTTAGATGGTTGGCAGGTGGAGGGTTAGATGGTTGGCAGGTGGAGGGTTAGATGGTGGGCAGGTAGACAGTTAGATGGTTGGCAGGTGGAGGGTTAGATGGTGAGCAGGTGGAGCGTTAGATGGTGGGCAGGTGGAGGGTTAGATGGTGGGCAGGTGAAGGGTTATGTGTTGGGCAGGTGGAGGGTTAGAGGGTGGGCATGTGGAGGGTTAGATGGTGAGGAGGCGGAGGGTTAGATGGTGGGCAGGTGGAGGATTATACGGAGAAGAAGACATCAGGTCTGAGGTTGCGAATCAAGAATGCGACGGTAGGAAGGTAAAAACAGGAGTCTAAATAAATACAGTACAATTTTTGTTACGTAAGTGAGTAACTTCAAATACAGGTCGTTATTTACGTGGAGTAACTCCATTATGGAACGGAATTATTACTATTATTTGATGCTTGGACAAGCATTGAACAGACTTTTGTATCTACTTGTTTAATGCGTCAGTTCCTATTTCTGTGTTCAATTCCTGGTAGTTTCTGCGTTGGAGTGTGTAAACATGTAAATATCTCCAGGCTATGTGAAGGGCTGTAGCGGATGTAAACATGGTTTAAAAAGGCTTGAAGAGTTCCTCTCCTCGTCAAAGACATGCTCCCTGCGGCCCCTCGCTCTCTTTGTCTGCTCTTCCCGCTCGTCTTCGAGAGGGAACGGTTGTGTGTAGAGAGCGAAAGCTGTGTGTGTAGGGAGAGAGAAAGAGTCTTTTTGTGTCCGGTGCAGGCTGTTTCCAGTTCTCCCTGGGAACGGGCCGGTTACCCAGGATGACTTTATGGTGGGAGGATACTTCATGCCTAAAGGGGTGAGTAGGACACACACAAAAACACATGTGCACAAACGCACGCAGATGCACATACACACAGATGTGCACACACACCCAAATGTATTATTATTATTTTGATACGCTGGACGTTTTGGACTGAATGTGCAGTCAGGCTCTAGTGATCAACCCTAGTTGCTCTTTCACAAATACAACACACAACCGGAGATGAGCCGCATCAGATGTGTTCACACATATCGGAAATATTCCAGATTCTTTGGGCGAGGGGTGGCGCCTGGGTAGGCGGTGTAAAAAAAAAAGTATGAAGCATCTACACACCGATTTCGTGCCAGTCACCTGAAAGAAATGTCATCAACAAGTCAGCAACATGGCTATTTGCTCATTGCTAATTACCCCAACTTAAAACTAAAACTCGGGGCATTCGGACATTTGCGTTCACACATACAGCCCCTCCAGGCATCATCATTTCGGGAGAATGTCCGACTTACAGTGCATGCGTGAAAGGGCTACTGGTCATGCAGCCCTTTGACTTATTTGACTCCAACTTTGTTTGTAAATCTTCTGTCTGGAGACTTCCGTCCGGAAGTGCACACACACACACATGCAGCCCAAGCAAGGGTATACCCAGAACTGAACATCAACACTGATCAAGTGGTTTTATTAATAGTTAAAACAGTTTTATCTCCTCCTGTCCGCTGATCGAGAGGTTCAACATTGACGTGGTTCCACTACTCTCCTCAGAGGTCAAAGCTCAGACCCATGGTCTGCTGTGTCCCACGACATCTGGTTCAGAGACAGACATTTAGAACCCCTAGAGACAGACACCATAGACCTAGTACTTTAAGACATAAACCCCATATAGAAATAGACCAAATACTCCCTCTTCACACCTATACTCTCTTAAAGACCTCCATAGTCACCCTGGCACTATGGAGTATGCGTTGGCAATCAAAAAATTGGCAAAAAGTTGCAAATATTGTGGCTATAAATGGCTTGAGAGGTACATCAGTGGCGTAGTGAATTATTAGTATAAAAATCTCACCTGTCCATCATCATGCCTTCCCCCCCCCCCATCTAGATGTGGTGCAAGCACAACCTTGAGAACATGGGTTCAAGTTTAAATAAGCACAAAAATATATTAAATATGGTAAGTTTAAAGCATCAATTTGAATAATTTTAGGTGAATGTAGCCTATGATTTGCAATAGGCTACCCTCCAACCTTTATTCTGATGTTGATTACCTGTTACAAATTAAAAATATAAAAAAACAGCAACACCACTGTCAGCTCCACCGCTCTTCACTGTTTCAGAGGAGCTGGCCCTCGCTAATAAAGAAGGGCGACCGATGATGGCCTGATTGGATGTGGTGGGGGGATGTCATCTGACCCCACTGCCTCATTATCGGATGCGTCTGTAATTGGTATGTATTGGCAACAAACATACAGTACATAATTGTCTTACTTAGCTCACAAATGTGAAATGATTGAGTGTAAATTAATTTGTAATTTTTAGGTACCAACATTGTATTGAGGGAGCCACCCACAGTGGTATTCCATCCAAGCAGAGGTAGCCTATAACTGTCAAAGCAAAGTGTCATGCATTCTAAATGTTGGCAGAATTTTGGAAAGAATGGCCTATAATGGGTTTCCCTGATTCTTGCAGGACAAACGATGACGAGACTGTCGGCCTGTGTGAGTCCAGGGTGACTATGGAGGTCATTTTCAACAATTATCACGCATATAATACGAATTGAGAATAAAAAAAAATGCCTATTGTGTCACTGACATAGCTGTTGGCTATGTGAGGGATAATGACATGGCACTTTACTAGCTAAGGTTAATGAATCGAACTTGGCGCCACTTTTGAACTTTCTAAAGAGCCATGAATGGGAGACTCAACCGAGCAGTGCTGTAACTATGCAACTGTTTCACATGACTTCCTTTTGATAATTTATTCTATAGAGGGATAAGACCTTAAATGAGCCCTCCACAATGCCTTATTGCAGGACAGACAAGGATTTTATTAAGGTTATTCCTTTTGTAAGGTGTGCCAGAAGGCTTTGACAATGGTAAGTGAGTCATTTTCAACCCATAATTTCTATAGGTTGGAATAAGCGCAACCTTGAGTTGGACAATGATAAAACAGTGCCTTAATTGACATTTAGTTAGTGAACTTTCGTATTGCTCCACACCTTGCTGAAACTGTCGAAAAGACTTGACTCGTGGAAGGAGCGTGAGTTGTGGACTGAGCCGGGCCATTTGGCATCCACACTAGTAACCATCTGGTCACAAGTCATCTGAAAACGACATTTCTGTTACCATAATCAGGCCATTATGAAGCACCATTATAACATTTTAGTAAGCTACCTGCATGCAATTTCACTTCCCACTTGATCTAGCACAGGTAATACTTTACTTGCACATTGATGCTATGGGTTGAAACTGTATAAATTTACAAATGCAAACATGTAATACGGCCAGCGATTAAGTGAATAAGTATTCCATATGATGTAAGAATTTTGACTTTTTAAGCTACACATAAATGCACATCACTTGGTAGACTAACCCTGCATGCAGAAATTCAAGACTGAAAGGCTACCCCCACTCTACCACTCTCATAGAGGCAGAGGTTTTCTTTGACCTGAAACTGTTTAAAATCCTTCCTTGATAGTTTGAGTGGGCAAAAAGCTTGGAAACACCAAACATATTTTGCAAGGTAAGGAGCACAGCTACAACCATATGAATAGCAAGGAATGCAGTATTTTTTGGATAAGTTTTTCTGCATCACCAACTGCATACAAATATTTTCTTATACACCCTCTGATGAGAACCTGTAACCTGAACCTGTCTCATAAAAGAAAGGTATCTCCAATGCAATGTCAAGGGGATCGGTCCCGAAAGACCCCTGTACAACACGGGCTCCGAAGTCCACGGGAATACCCACAAATGGTGACGCCATTGTCAAAGGAGGGGCTAGGAAGCTATGCTTAGCTTTAAGTAGCCGATTTTACCCGAGATTCTTAGCTGCTCCTCCCGACCAGTTTTGGTTGGTAGCATAAGACACCATAGTGATACAGCGACGCTAAAAGAGAGCGACTTTTCGTGTCCCAGCTAACCCAGGCTTTGAGTGCAACATACCTCTCTAACCCACTAATCGATGTTCATAGTATATCCCACAGGAGTGGGGCAGGTTGGAGTGTGGGGAGGTTCAGGCTGGAGGGAGTGAAGCAGGTAGGCTGGAGGTGTTGATCCACAAACTATAGGCAAAAGGAAACAACAGTGAGACATGAAATGTCAACAGGAGAATAACGACTAGTAAGTGTAAATATTGGAGCCAGGTATGAATAACTACCACTGAATTTAGAAGTACAATCTGGCAATGACAACAGGGACCCAAGGTGTATTTGAAGGGGAGTTGATGAGCTAGGGTAACAGTTGAGTGTGGCAGGCACAGCACATAGACAAACAGGGGTACATTACTATACATTAAAAGGAACTGTAAACATTCTCCCTGTATCTTAAGATACATCCCTTCCTCTCTCTAACAGAGAAGTTAAGGTAGTTCAGATTTGCATTCCCACTGGAGCCACTGAGTCTGATCCTGAGGCCAGACCAATCGACTGACTTCTTTGTTGTGTAGATTTACTTAATTGTATTACAGCCCTGTCTTACAGACTTGCAGACACCTACAATTCCTACCGAGTGTATTGCAAGTTAACTTGGCCTTTCCCGGCATTCTTAAATGCTCCAGAATGGTCACTCCCACTCAGCTTTGTTAACTGTATATTCCCTACCCACAATGCAAACGTTTTCCTATATATATTCCCTATATTTCCCGATCATGCTCTAATAATAAATCAAATATTTTGCTGTCCGACGTGAAAAAAAAAGAAGAGGTTTCTCTTCATCACACACACACACACAGCCTGCCAAACGCAGGACCACACACGTTTACCGCACCCACACTGCCACACCCATCTCAGCAATATTCCTGGCGTCTTAGTTTAAGTCTGTAGTTATGTGACGTGAGGTGTTATCTGTTGAATCTACTTTGAGTTCTGTTAGGAACTCCCTCTCGTCCTAGATTTTATCTTTTATGGCGAGACATTGCGATACACTTCAGAGAAATCTTAAAACGCGACATACAGACGTCAGAAACTGAATACCAAGAGCACACCACAACACATGGAGGAGCACTACACCACCCCCCATCGGGTCCATCAGCCATTTCAACCCATTGTACAGGTTACATATGATACAGAGGCTGGTGGTGGTGGTGGAGGCTGGTGGTGTGGTGGTGGTGGTGGTGGTGGAGGCTGGTGGTGGTGGTGGTGGTGGTGGAGGCTGGTGGTGGTGGTGGTGGTGGAGGTGGAGGTGGAGGCTGGGGTGGTGATGTAGGCTGGTGGTGGCGGTGGTGGTGGTGAAGGTGGTGGTGGTGGTGGAGGTGGGGGCTGGGGTGGTGGTTGTGGAGACTGGTGGTGGTGGAGTTGGAGGCTGGGGTGGTGGTGGGTAACGTTCAGCTCAGCACACTTAACTTCACAGAGTGTGTGTGTTTGTGACCGAGGGTCTTAAATCTTCGAGTGTGCCGTCTTTTTGGCTGTCGTCCGCCAGAACTAGCAAAGCCAATTAATGCTGAAGGTATTTGTAGCGGAAGCGGAAGTAGACACTTCCACAGCTCGTTCCAGCTGGTTTCCCTAAACTGACTCAGATTATCTAGGTTTCCATTCACCAAAACATCTACCTCTATCTAAATGACTCAGCAGTTATACTCATTCCTGTATCAACTAGTTAATAATTCAGCCTGGATTTCAGAACCTTAAAGTTGAGAGTTATATTATCCTATTGTTTCTCCTTTCATCAATTTGAATTCATTTCTATGTTTCCTCCTGTTTATATGGTTTTGTACGTCACACAACTCAGGAACAATTGTGTTGTTACGCACAGCTCCTCATAAAAGGGTTTTAAAGGTAAAAAAGGTAAGCCTACTGGGCGAGGGATCAGAGCTATTAACCTATTTTTTTTTTTTTTTATGTCACCTGCTATAATCGTCCGGTTCTCAGTTCTCTGTTCTGTGGCATGGTAATAAAACACTCCACAGGCCATTTTAATCCATTCCCATTATAAAGTTCCCGTTATAAAGTTAACGGGACCGTTCCATTATCTAGTTATAATCTGTATCAGGTATCTGTAAAATACCAGATACAGATTAGCACTGAGCTGAGCCCCCAGGGCTGTTCGGTAGTCGATTCGTCATATGGTGTCCACGGTAAATTTGTGACTTGGCCCTTTCAGTGGAATGAGATCATACAAGGTAAAATGTATAAGAACTGCTTGAGTCACACGGGATAATGATGTTAATGACGGAAGTCCCTTGATTCCAGGGGTAAGACGTCATCAAAGCACGTCTTCTGTTTTTGTTTGAAAGAGGGCTCCAGGTCACAAACCTTTAAACACTTTGCAATTAAATACGTGATTCACTGCGTGCCGGGGCACATCTCCAACACGTAATGCTAGAGAGATCCAGTTCTTAGGGGAGTAGCTAACCTTCTCAAATATTCCTGTTGCTTCTTTGTCATCGTTGGGGGAACAAGTCAAGACATCGGAATGCCCAGCTTGACCCTGAACCCGTAACGTGTGACGCCCTCCTCCTAAATTGTATACTGATTCCAGGAATTACAGGAATAACACACCATTAACACTTTCCAGGAAGTTGATGTTGACATTCTCAAGTGTCTTCAACGTTTGGATATATTTGTAGGATGCATTTGGCAGCAAACTTAGTTGGGATATAAATAAATGAATATATATATATATATACGTATACAGCATTGATATGCAATACTGCAGTTAAAACTGAATGAATATATAAATATACACTCAAATATGATTCACACATTTAAAAGGCAACAATAATATTTTATATCTATATGTTCAAGATTTAGAAAAGACACAAGTCAGCACATAATACACACAGAACGATGTTATATTGAGTGGATATGCAAACACATTTCTACCCTTTAAAAGACATTTGAGACATTTTATCAGATATTAAAAGAAACATAAACAGGTGTACCAATAATATACATGCAATCTCTTTAGAGCTTTAGCTCCCTGTGAGTATTACTAGTTCCTGTATTGTGAATAGGCTACAATGACCTATAACCCCTCTGTATAGATATACACATATAATTGTATAGGCCTATATATATATACAAACATACAGGTGTGGATGCAAATAGTGTGGATTGCAAATAGCTTATGTGTGGATGCACACAAGCTATTTGCTTGTGTGTGGAGTGTGGATGCATTGCTTTTGTGTCGAGTGTGAATAGCTTGAATTTCTCTGATTAATCATCATACAAGAGAACATGTGACAAGTAACTAGTAATCTTCCTATATCATCCAAGCGACTAGTAACTAGTCCTACTCCTCCTATCATGCAGTGACTAGAACTTCCCCTTCTCTTATATCGTCACCGTGACATCACAGTGACATTACAGTGGCTGGCGCTATTGATAATCTAGTTGTCACCACACATGGCCCTCCCCCTCTCATCCATTCATATTGCTATTAAAGGAAGTTGAAACATCATTAGGTAACGGCTGGAATGATGATGCTCCTCTCGGTCCTGTTGGCTCTCAGCCTGGTCTCAGAGCTGCTCGCTGGCCCGCTGCCCCAGGGAGATGCCCTGGACCGCTGGGTTCCCCGCTGCTCTCAGGTAAGACACATTCCACCAGCTCATGCAAGCTCACTCAACTGGCGAATTACTACTTAAATGTAATGGCCAAATCGTTTTGTATACCATGGTTGAACAAAATGCAATGTAGGCGGGATACATTATTTCCAACTCTCAGAATTGGTTTACATGTATAATTGCGGACCCGAATACACTGAAACAATCGGCTACCTGGTATTATTAATTCAATTAGTATAACGATCAATTCATTATTTAACTATCAGTTGATTGAAACATCAATAATTAGAGTGCAGATCAGCTGGCTGGTTTCACGACGCCTGGAGACAGCTGGAGAATTTCTTCCGGTTTTTTTTTCGACAGCAGCTGATCTTCATCGAGAGATGATGTTGTAGAGCACCTGGGAAGCGGGTTACAATAAGGTTGCAAGCAAGCAAGCAAGCAAACACTGAAGGAACCGAATCAACCGATGGAAGCTCAAATCACATAGAAAGAAAGACAATGCGAGGGAAAAAAGGTAAATAAGGTTCCGCACACCGACCGAGAACTGTGTGCGTAATGGGTGCGTTAAAGAGAATATATTTCTTTAACGACTTGTTTACATGAATCCATCAACGGGCTCAACCTGACTGGTTTCAAACTAGCTCATTGGACCAGAAACGGTGTCCTCTCTCCATATGAGATCCTTAGAAAGACCCGGCAGGAGGTCCGCTCCATCCGTTTGGTTCCGCGCGTCATCTTCCAAAACAGACTTTTCTTGAGGATCGCGTCACTGCCACCAGTCGGTCCCATCGCGTCCATGGAGAGCCCAGTACATGGACATTTAAGTCTTATCTGCTTGTATTTAACGGCGATAAACCTAGGTCACTCAAGATTTATATAACTTCTAACCTAACTGAAGCAGGCTAATGGACTACACGCAAGGACATGTGTCCGGAGCGGGTCGTTCACTGTTCCGTCCAGATCCTTCACTCTTTCAGTTTTTGCATTACGTAGGCTATGTGACTTGCTCATATTTTTTCCTTGTACACTAACATTTTAAGTAGATTTGGGATTAAACTGTTTAAAATAAGACTTGCGCTCTGTGAGATCAGAGGAGATTCGATCCTTCCATCAGTCCACCTGGATTCACCTTGTAGGTCTAAGATACAGATGTATTTACATTGTGAACATTTAACTATAGGAAACGCATTGATGTTTATCACCATGGGGAATTGTGCACAACAAACGCGCTACACACAGAGCGCACTGTTCAATGAGGATGTGTTTTAAAGCGCTGTGGAAAACCCCTTCTGTGCGGCTGATAGCATTGATGCTCTCCCTTTCAATGTAAGAAATTGTGAAAGAGCGTTTTAACGAAATGGAAACAGCTCTTCACAGTAGCCACTTCATGTCTCTGTTTCTCTTTACTTCCCTGCAGGGTCTGCAGTGCAAAGCAAAGGCACACAGTGAGTACCGAGTCCTTACCGCAACTTTTAGCGTTATTGCCTTTTGAGTGCGGGCAGGTTGCGCTGGACAACCAACGTATCTATGTTTCTAATGAATGTGCACCGACAGTTACTCGTCAAGACATGTCACGTCTGCCTGTGTTTCTGATTGAAAAGTGACCAAAGGGCACTTTGGTCACATAGAAGTTGGATATTAATGAAGGGCACCATCTAGATCAGTGACCAAAGGGCACTTTGGGCACTGATCTAGATGGAGCCCTTCATTAATATCCAATTTTCTATACTGTTAAAAAACGCTGTTGGGGAGGGCCATATTTTAGTCTGGGGGGGGGGGTCACATCACAGGGGGGCTTCCACTTTTAACAGCGAGGTGGGGAGAATGTTAGCATTACAAAATTAACTTAGTTATTTTGTCACTTGGTTCATTTATTATTTGGAGA
>JAOPJL010000034.1:17219844-17233521 GCA_027123545.1 Trisopterus esmarkii | reverse complement strand
CTCAGTGAGACTTCAAATCAAAGAATGATAGGAATCAAATGGTCTTCTCAGCACCAGCTTACTTTATTTGATCGACCGAGACAGTGTGGATGACACCCCACATTAATTTTCCACATTAAAAAATATTGTTTTGGCTGAGCATAACTATCTGAAATCCCACGCTAAAGCACAGCCACGCCTTCAGAAATCATTACGGTAGTTTCCCTTCAGCTGTGCGCGCTCCCGCGAGGTGCATGCATTTCTCGGCGGGCAGGCAGAACTCGGCATAACACCGGTCATGTCTACTTCAGGGAGCCGCCCACTCCGTGACGTAGGGTGTCTTGCCTCCCACCATTGGTCGCCATCTGTGTGGGAAATTCGAAAGACGTTGGGTGGAGCGCATTTCCTGTTTGGCCGATCTGTTTTAAGGAAAGACCCGCTAACGATAGACGCGCATTTTAACAGTTTTCTTCCCACTCGCTAAAATGCCGACAACGTTGGGGCCAAATGCGAATGAAAGTCACGACACGCCAGTAGATGAGTTTGAGTTGAATCTCGATTCTTACGTCCACGTCGAACTTGAAACTGAAGACGGCAACGAAATTCGTATCGGAAATGAATCTTTCGGGTTAAATCAAGGTTTGTCCACTTTCTCCAATGCCGGCTAGATCACTAAGAAATAACTTGGGGCGAATGCGTACTTGGTTCGTCAGCATCCGATAATGTTGGAGCTCTTGGTTTAGGTAGTTTCACACTGTCAGATTTTTTTTTTTTTCTAGCTCTATAACAGAAATTATTTGTATAATGAAAGATAAATTAATAATGCAGTTGATACCATTTCTCTTATTTAGAACGTATCTTGGGCAACCTTCATGTGTGCCCCTGCGCTCCGTAGTCACTCCGCAGCAGGGTAGTCTGATATAATTAACGTCAGGTTGTTTTTCACAACTTTCTAACGTAATATGTTATATTTTTGTTACATAGAATATTCACCGAGGTCTCATTATTATAACAAACGCAACGAGACTTTGTCTTTACGCTTCTGCGGCACTCTAGACTTGACTCGGCTGATGGTTCCCTGCTTAGCCACATAAAGCCTCCGTATGATAACGTATGACACCACATTGCTGTTGGGGCCGAGGCTACGAAGATGCCACGCAATAAGTAGATTTAAAACTTCGCCCCCGGCGATCTGCTGTGTGATTAAATTGCTAGGTGTGGCACGCAGGAGGCACATATGAGGGCATTTCAATAGGGACGTTAACACCCGACGATAATTGCTGTTGTGTCCTTTTCTTTGGAAGGCCTAAGTCAGAAAGATAGTGGCCATGAAGATCACGATGGCGAAGATGATGGTGATTCAGACCACTTGAGCAGCATAGACAGATCTGGGACCCGGTTACTGAGAGCTGAAAGACTTCGTCGCGGAGATGTCACTCTCCCTGACACATTCCAAACAAACCAGCTTCTCTACTATGAGCGATTCAAGGCCTACCAGGACTATATGCTTGGTAATGCATAAACAATTTGAAAATGTTAACCATATTATAGGATTATTTCATCCAGCATGTACAAAAGTCAGCAGAGCTATGGTTAATTACAATGCCCTTTCGCCATAAATATTTATAGATGTTTATGTCTTTGCAAAAATAATAATAATAATAATAATAATATAAATAATACATTTGCCACCAGGTGACTGTAAGACATCAGAGGTCAGGGCCTTCATATCAGACTATCTGGAAAAGGCTGTAGAACCATGTGACTGGCAGGCCCTATGGTCCACTGATGTCTTTGATGTTCTTGTTGAGGTGAGTTTCATATATGGAACTCCAGTATGAAAAAGGGTTTATTTCATATTCAACACAAACTACCGCTGATGTTCATTAAGTCATCATGAATTATATTTTCTGAAGATTAATAAATTCAGTAATTAAGTCGTTTTATGAACAGATTAATACATTTAGTAATTTCTAGTGTACTTCGAGTATATTTTACAAATTTTAACAAATGTAAAATGCCTTTGGCCTCTAGCAATTTTTAACATTTGGTCAAATTATTCTATTATGCGATTTGGTATTTGAATTTCAATGAATGGCCTTTAGCCTGTGCAATCAATGCCTTTTTATATAATACTTTTGTTTTCTCAGCAGGTTTTTTGAAGCCACTTAATTGCTGTTACTTTGATGACAGGTGCATGCTGTAGACTGCAAGGAGCTGAAGGCATGTGTTCAGCTTGCGCTACCTATCCAGTGTGAGACCCGTGGATGTGATCTGAATGAAGAGTCCATGAAAGTGCTGCTAGAAGCCACACAACACAAGGTGCCCCTACAGGAACTCCAGTTGGTGTTTGAAGATTCAGGGGATTTGGACCAGACAGCCCTGGCCATTGAACACCTTAGGTACAGAGTAGTTCTAGGGTGACACTAAATGAAAAATTGTTGGGTGGTGGTTATGTTGGTTCTCCGTTTTTTTATTTTTGTTCAACTTTATACTTAAAATCCAATCATTTAATCAAAACCCTTCCACAGATTTTTCTATCAGCATATTTGGAGAATCTGGGACGATGAAGATGAAGATGATGATTTTGATTACTTTGTTCGCTGCGTGGAGCCTCGTCTCAGACTGTAAGTGACACTCACTGCCACAAATTCCTGCAAATCAAATTGCAGGAATTAGTAGTTTACGTGAAACGACAAATCAAATCCCGTAAGAGTCAAGCATTTTAAATTGATTCACTAATACCAAGAATGTACGTAAACAATGTCAAGATATGATTTAAGTCTGTGGTCCATAATCTGATCCCTAAGGCATTTCAAGTGATGTGAGGACAAGAAGGGAAAAAAGAATAAGCTTATGTTGCATCCAGACTGGACTCTTGAATAAGAACTATTTATTGTATTACTATCATTATATATTATATTGTGGTGCGTAGAGCAGTGAGCTAGACAGTTCGTCCTTTAAGAGCTGAACTTAATAACTGGAATAGGTTTCAGGAGTTTCATGTCAGGAGTTGCCCCATGAATTTATTTTCAAAGATTATTGATAGACCTTCACCATCGGCCTGCAAGACCAGGGTGAGCTGTAGAAGTCATGAGTACGGGCTTGACTGCTTACCTGTGAACACGACGGCAGTGCTTTGTGCGCCACACTTTACTATCCATGGAAGACGCAGAGTGTACTGCAAGCCTTCTATCTGAAAGGCAACCCCTCCTAACAATGTTCCTCTCTTCCCTAACCATAGTTACTATGATGTCCTGGAGGACCGTGTTCCAGCAGGACTGGTGGCTGAGTACCGCTCCCTGTTGGCCCGCTGCTCAGAGTTATTCCAGGAGTTCTCCTCACTGCGCAACGACCTCACCTGCGACTCAGATTCCGAGCTGGATAATGTGTCGATGGTGGAGGGCGTCAAGCTGTATGACCAGCTAGAGATACTGAAGCGCAAGCTCTGCATCATTGAAAACCCGCTTTTAAGGTGAGGTGTGATTTGACTCTGGTATCTGTGTATTTTTCCACGAATGGTGTCTGATATTACTGCCCTTGTATAAGTAACTTTTGGTTTGCTCTTATTTGGAAACTATTGCATCAGTAAGTAAGGCATCTTTTCTGTTTGGAGAATAAGAACGCCCTAGTACGGATGAACGCATTCACAAGGATTGTGACATGTGACATGACATGTCGCTGGAGTTGAAATATTTGAACTTTGCAGCGGCAGTCGCATGATGACAGCCAATCAGCATTCACTCACTGAGTGATGTAACGTCAGTCACCTATAAATATTCAACCAGCCCTCCAGTCCGGAGTGAACCGCAGCACCGAGGAGAAAGTCATTGTTGCCGTTTGCGACTCCCGGAGCTCTAAATATAATATTTAAATATCTATATTATATAATATTACGGCCAAAAGCTGTGTGCACCTCCCAATGCTATTATGAATAGACTGCGTCGGGCACAACTCCACTTCCTCATACACGCATCATTCAGTGACAGATTTGTGACTGGTCTCGCGACAAATGTGGTGTTTGGTGTGAACGCAACATAACCCTAGTGTTCACTGGTGAGGGAACCATATGAAAACAATGCATGGATGAAACAACAACCATAAATGGAGCCAGAGATAATTCATATTATGCATTGTGTTGACCATACATTTTGCCTGCACAATGTGCTGACTGGGGCTTTGACACCATTGAGACCAAAGTGAATGTATACAGCTTTTCTCTATATCATATCTGTCATCTCGCATCCTACAACCCCAAGCCAGCCAAATGCCTTACATGCTGTCTTTCACAATTGAAACCTCCAGGTATGTGCTTGGGTACAAGGGGAATGCACGCCAGCATTGTGTCCAGGCAAAGGGTTCCAGGGCATCCGGGGGAAGGGTCATCCATGTTGTCACAGCATCCACTTCAGCCGGTCAACTCCAGTCCCTCCTGAATGACAAGTTGCTGCACCTGTGCTCTGTCGACGACACAGAAATACAGGTAGAAGTTCTTTATTTAAATCCTGGTAAGGTCTTAGAATGGAGAAGAGTAAAATGTTCAAATTATTGATAGCTTCCAAAGATGGTGTAGGTAATGTTTTAGATTTGTAGAGAGCACAGAAGAGCGCAAAAGTTTGATGATAAACAACAAAAGTCCTCTACCTACATCCCTAGGTTTCTCTTCCATTAATATGATAACACAGTAGGCAGACATGTGATTGACAGGGTAGATGGATTCCCTGAACCAATGAGGAGAGCACGAATTGGTTGGAAATTAGCTGGGAGCAATGTAAAATCTGAATTATCGCTTACAGAGGCAGGCCCAGTCAACTTGAGACAGATAATCCTACAGGACATTTCCCTAATGTAACCCTAATTCCCTATGGATCTTCTGGCTGAGTTCAGTCAAATCTATGGCTCTTAATCAGCACATTTAATGCATCATTAAATGTGCATTACTGAGATCTGACTAATTTCTGTCATTGTCTGTTTTTCTGTTGGGTCCATGTGTTCCCTGGCCGTGCAGTTCCACAGTGACCCAGTGTTGGCAGTAGATGCATGCTTCCAGGGCGATGCTGTTTTGATTCTCCCTGGACATTACTCTGTAACCAGTTCCCTGTTACTGCCTGATTCCGTAACAATAGAAGGTAATATAGGAAATATAATCCCATTAAATATAAGGTTTCTAGCTCAATACTAGGGGTGCACGATAATTATCAGGCCAATAACAGAAATTATTACGTCATTCAAATAAGTCTGATATCATGACGAATAGCCCAGATAACAGCCTATATAATTTCAGTGCCCCGCTCCCACTATGATAACGCTAAATGATAGGTCTTATCATAACCCTTTAAAGTACACATCATTTAATCATTTCCAACGAGTTTACAACTGCATGCGTATATAAAAAAAGTTTTTTTTATTATGATGTTACACCTTTCCTGCTGTTGGCTCCCAGACTGATGTTCTCTCAGGGGTAATACCCTTCCCTTTGACCGGCAGTGGGTCTGCTTATAGGTCGGAATATGGTCGGAATGAAGCAGCCGACATTTATTGACAGGCTGGGTACTTTATAATACTGAACATTATAGGGTCCCAGCCTTCCACTCCCTGTTTTCTCAGTTGAACACAGAAATCAACTACATTTGTCCTAGTGTTTGTTAGATGTGAAATGAAAAAAAAAAAAGAAACTCTTTCTCCGGTAACGCAGTCGTTCGTGGCGCCTTTCTTCTTCGTCGTTTCTTCTATTTGTATGTAACTCATGCTCCAATCTTTCATCAATCGATGCGGATGTTGTGGATGATGAGTGTCAGGGGCCGTCCTTATCCCGCCTCTTGCAGACCTCAACCCTACGTCATCCCGCCACTTGCAAGCCCGCTCCCCTAAACCCCCCGTTGATTCTACTGATCTCTGAGCGACACCGATGTCTGCATATCAGGCATCAAGTGTGAATAAAAACCCAAAGGTTTTTGGGTTTGTTCATAGTATTAATGTGACATTCTTTAAGAGTCTGAAAAGATATGTTTGGGCACCATCCTGAAGAATAAAACATTTGCTGGAGGCAATATGTTTTCACACTATGATGCATACATAAAATGCCTTCTGTGTTCTTAAGGCGTTTTATATATGTGCACCAAAGCCGTAGGGCGATATTTAAGCAAGGACACTTCATTGTTTATGCAGAAATAACCTTGCAGTTGTGTGAAGTAAGATTTGATATCAACCACTGGCTTACATCAGATTAATCCCCTCCCCCACCGCCCAACATGTATGTTTTATCAATCTCATTACCTCCTCTTTGTAGTGTGAATTGGAATGTTTATCCATTTTGGCTTTGTCTTTGTTGTGTTAATTGAAATGTCTGAACAGGGTTTGGTCTTCCTGATGAAGTGGTGATCGAGAAAAAGAACAAGGGTGATACATTTGTTGAAACCACTGGGGCTGAGATAAAAATCTCCAATGTGAAATTCATCCAGCACGACGCAATCGAAGGCATACTGTGTGAGTTGGAATAGGATCACGTATAATGATTTTGACCATTGTGTGTTCAATGATTAATGCTGCTTGCTTTTGGTAAGGAAAACTTATTATACAGAGAATCATTTCAGCATTTTATTATTTCATTTGACATAGTACAAATATTATATGAACTGTATAAAATAAGCCAGTATTGTCAAATTTTAACTTTGACAATAGTACGATTTTAAATTATTTTATAAAAATGACAGGTGGACAGATTAGTTCCTTTCGCTAAAAGCAATTCTTAGAGCGAAACAGTGAGGTTATTCTTAATGTGATTGGAAAGAAGGATTTCTTGAATTGCTTCTAGACCCATTCAAATTCTGCTGCCGCTTACTATTTCAGCATTTGCATTATTTTTGGGAAATTATTCAAATAGAAGTAATTAAACTTTGGAGGAAATACACAGAAGTTGCCTTCATATAAGAATCATTACTGTAGTAGAGTCATGTTGGTTTTTTAGTTATTGGCATTCAAACACAGAAATACTGGTATGTTATTTGGGTCCGGTACTGGGTTATGCATCTTTTTAAATTTTTTCACAAATAATGTTGTGATTTTTCTCCTCTCCCATTCCCAGGTGTGCGTCAGGGGAAGCTGGAGATGGAAAACTGTGTGCTGCAGTGTGAAACCACGGGTGTGATTGTACGAACCTCTGCCCATCTCGTCATGAACTTGTGTGACCTCTATGGCTCCAAGGTTTGAAAAATGATTTTACATTATAAAGCTATATTTACTATATTACATTTTTAATTTAATGTTAAATGTTATGTTTTTTTCATCCAATCTGATCTGTTTTCTACTCAGCGTGGCATTTATGTTAGTTTTTAGTGAGGTATTTTTAAGATTGTACTGTCTCCACCTGATGGTACTCGAGGTGACACTTACAGTATTATTATTATAAATGTATTGTAAAAACAGTGTAAAAAAAAATGTGGGTTGTGTTGTTTCAATCTAATGTATATTTTTCTGATTAAACAATATTTTAAAAAAATTTAAAATCAGGGGGCTGGTATAGAGATCTATCCTGGCAGTGTATGCAGCATTACTGGGAATGGAATTCATCACTGCAAAGAAGGAGTCCTCATTAAGGTAAAAACACAAATCATCTAGATGAATACAAGGATTTTGAGTCCGATGGATGACACCATCTCATAGGAATTTAATGTAGGAAATTCCTACATTAAATTCCTATGAGATGGTGTCATCCACCATATAATGTTATCTGATCTCAATAAAAAAGGTAATTCCTAGTAGGAATTACCTTTTTTTTATTGAGATCAGATAACATTATAAAAAAGAATAATCAGCGGTTTAGAATTACATGAACATAGAACCACCTGAAACTGCCCAAACTGCCTCACAAGTCCATGATTCACTACCTTTCTTAGGACTTTGCTGACGAACAAGATGTGATGCCCCGTATCATCATGGAAAACAATGTGATCCATAATAATGAGGGCTATGGAATAATCCTAGTCAAACCTACCAATCGGCTGCAAGACAGTAATGGCAGTGGACCACTGGAGACCGCCATGGGTAACATTCGCCATTTTTCTGCTTATAATACATTTCATGGCTCAGTGTATTTGCTTTAAGAGCACATCTTACTTCCGTAGTATGACATATTTTCAAGTAAAATCTGTAATTGGACCCTCCAATGGACAATCCTATTCACTTTCAAGTGAATTGGACTCAATGCATTAATGCATTAACACTAATTTTTTTATTATTATTATATTGTACAAGTTCAGATTACTCTAAAACGTTCTCACTCCCCCAACGGTAGGCTGAATGTGTTCAATAGGTGGACTGCTCCTGCAAATATATTGCTATTTTTATATACTTAATTGGGCAATATATTATCAGCAAGCCATTTCAGGAACTCGACTATCTGTGTCACAGGCTTGTTTATCTTTGGGCTTCTTGTCACTCTAGACAATCCTGATGAAAAGGGCCATGGGAGTGAGGTGGACCATGAGAAATTGCAGCAGCCACAAGAGAAAGCAAAAGCCCATGCAAATCCTCTCCCAGAAGTGGTTCATGAATCCCCCTCCACTGATGGCCTTCTCTCACCAGCAGCCTCTGCCCTGGCGACCCCTACAGCGACCTCTGTGAACAACGGTCTTGGCGTGCAGCACCATTTTCTGGGCGAGACACCCGAGCCGACCACCACCACCTCAACTAGAAAGTGGCAGCTTTGTCGCCAGTTGAGCAGAAATAAAGACGCGGGCACTACGCACACAGACATGGGGCTTCTGGAGCAGAAGATGTTTGTCTCGATTCAAGGCAACCAGTTCAAACGCAACGGCATGGGGGACTTTGGCACTTTTCTCTATTAATGCACTACTAGATTTGGCCTTGTAGTTCAATCGCACTAGTTACATAGCATTGATACACACAAATGTATGTCACATTTGTGAGACCAATGACTGCTGTATATACTCAAGGACCGTAATTAATGCTGAATACCTTTTTAAAGATTTTATCACAGCCATCTAATACATCTAATCAAGTGAAGCTTTTTGTTTAACTTTGTCACCAGTATGTATTACTTGGCTGAACATATTTTGGACTTGCCCTTTTTAAGTTTTCTTGTGTTTTATTATGAGCTTTACTGCATTTTCATTTTATGCTGAATGGAATTTCTAATTCTTCAGATACTATCACATCAACTACCATTAGTTTTATTACCTGTGGAAATAAAATGTTATCACTAAATCGTATTTGACCTTTCTCGTGTGTGGGGGTGAGAAATTACCAGTGATTGAATTCAGAAAGTAAATTGTCGGTTCCATGGCGCTGCCCTTTATCAGTCTGCTTGAGCCCAAGCACTGTTGCATACATTAAAAGTAAGGGGTGTGGTTGAGTTAAAGCCAGGTGGCTGTGGCTCTGGAAGCTTTGTTTTAATAAAAACTTGGAGGATACCTGACCTCTATAACAGCTCCAGAGATTCCTGGTTGACTTGTGTCCACCACGGGTTGTCTACACTAGGTATCTACTGGTGTCGGGGCCTGTGAAGTTCTGCACCATCTTCCAGGAGACACAGTACCTCTTCTGCATCTCCTTCCCCTGGGTCAGGTAGATGGTGGGCAGGCAGCAGCTCAACAGTCCTCTGCACTGCGCCTTACCAGGTCTCCACTAGGTTGAAAGAGATGCTTCATACTGCAGACTTCTTGGTGGGTTTCAATTCTGAATGTCAATTTCAAGTCAAAGGTTGCTATATAGCTACCCTATCCTGTCAGCTCTTCTCCAAACCTCCAATCCTGAGACTACTATGTACTTTCTCCTTGCATAGTAATACAATGCTTTACAGTTGTATTGGTCCTCCCACCCACAGGGGAACGAACCTGTGAAGCTAAAAAATAAAAAGTCCCATATACTGCTCCATTGTCATTTGCTTGCTTCTCTTCACTTTTAAAGGATTTGGCAGGTTTGATAAGACCTCAGGTTGTAGTAGTCGTCACTTTTAAGTCTTGTTAGGGAAGGGGGGAATTCATCACAGGACAGTCGTGTCCTTCTGAGAGCAATCATGTTGAATTCAATCACTAACTGACTGGTACACGAGGCAAGCTCTGAAACGGCCAGCTTACAGCGCCGTCTAGAGGAAGTTCGTTACTTCTGTCCTGTGCAAGACGACAGAATTCAATGCCATTTTAAGGATCATTTTAGCCTCCCTGTTCCTTCCCTTTCCAATGTTGACATCCATCCATCCATTTTAATGAAATATGTCATTAAGTGAGTGTTGCATAGCGCTGGGTCCTATTATACTTTTCAGTTTTTTCCTTCTATTGCTCTTTATAAATGTTTTGGGGTACATAAATGGTTGTCCAAGTTACAATACCACAAAGTTGCCACAAGGGGGAGTAAATGACTACCGCAAATCACAGTTACTGCGCTGTCTAGAAACGACTCGTTAGGATTTCATCCGCGGCTATATTTTACTTCCGGTACGAGGTGACGTAGGGTTGTACTTTTGCTGGGAGTCAATGAGAGAGCGTCATCAGATGATTAACAATCAGTCGAAGAACAGCTCGATTTTGCGACTCTCATCAAGTAAAGTTTTGGTTAATAATGGTTTATAATAATAATCTAATAATATGACTATAATAATAATAATAATAAATTTTATTTATAACACACTTACGTCAAACAAATGATCTCAGAGTGCCAATAAATTATCTCAAAGTGCTATCAAATTATCTCAAAGTTAGAAGGCGTTTTCTTTGTTGTGAAGGGACATCTCCCTTGTATGCTTTGCCAAAGGCAGAGCCTTCACATAGCCATCTAACTGCCTCAAAAAATGCTCGACAACCCTTTATTGTTGTGAATCAATTAGATTAGACTAATTAAATAATAAACCGTAATAGGACCCCTTCAAGTTGTATTCTTTCTTCGTCTTCATTAGAGTGTGGTTGCTACTGCAAGCACATCTACTGTTCTTAAATTCTATTTATTCCGTTTGCCTGTTTTTTGTGCAGTTAACAGTTGCTCCTGCATACTTTCAGCTACAGAAACCATTCAACTATCAAAACGTCAAGCTCTTTAACGACATGATGGCTATCTCTCTGCATTTTTCAACTCTTTCAACTTTTTAACAATGTCAATTGGCAATGTTACCTTACATTCACCGTTTTTTACCGGGCTGCGGATGGGTCCCTCAATTCATGGGGCCCAGAAGTAGATATCCCCGTTCACTCCTAAACAAGTGGGGAACAGGAATGTGTCTCTGCAATTTTTTTCTGGATATCAATCAAAGGCTCATAATTATCTTTAGACCGTGTACTATTAAGATCGCTTAAAACGCCACCTCAAGCGTTTTATTAGCCGAAGGAGGGGTGGGCACTGGGCAGCTCAGACATGAAATGACGTCACAAGTGCAACTCGGATGATTGGTGTCCGAGGCATCTGGAACACAACACCAGTAGCATTAATAATCGTTTACTACGCAGCATTCACTTCTCAGCCTTGTTATGTAAGATCATTAAAAAAAAACATGTTATTTCTCATAGACATTTGACCGAGGGAACCGGAGCCTCGGAGGCGGGATTCTTCAGAGGTCTATTGGTCGGTCAGTCACCAACATCTGACAGACAATATTCACGAACAAATCAGAGAGAAGCTGTTATGCCGCCCATTTCTTTTGCACCGCCCAGTTCTTTGGTACCACCCACCCCCAGGTTCACGTTCCAGTGTCGCAAGGACTGCGCTCATTGCTGTGTCAACAAAAACAGTCACGTGAATGAGACAGCGGAAATCAATTGTGCCGAGACTTCGCTGAGCATTATTTGTGGTCTATAGGAAACGTTGTTTACCATACTCTGTCTCAAGCCTACGGGCATATTGTTATTGGAAGGTAAGTCACCCAAACAACACCGCGATTTAGTGTTAATCGTTAAACACTAATCTTTCATAAATACGTCTGATTTTAGACCAGCCTTTAACAACACCCCCGATTTTTGTATAGATTCGCATCCGAGTCTAATAGGCGAATAGCTTATCTTTGTGATGTCTGTAACGTTTGACATTGTATCTTGCTTTTTACTGCTTGTAACACTACAACGATTGAAACAAACTTCAAACGTTTGCAATCAAAATAACAATGCCTGCACAGAATAAAGAGGTTGTAGGCTGCACTACACACAAGTAGAGTATTCAGGGGACTATATATTTTACTTGACGGGCCATAACAGATAAACTCGCTAATTAATGGCAATAGTCAGATAAGGCTACCTATACTTTTTCTGTCACAATTACTCTGCTGAAGATGACTGTTACTTAAAACTGTAGTTACTATGCATTGTAAGTAACTCAATAATGTAAAACTATGCTATATACTAGTAATGAAAGTAATGGCTGATGATGTATTGCACACGAAATTGTTGATGCACATATTTTAATAGGGAAAACAGTTGGCTATGGCCATGGAGCAATACTTCACAAATGTTGCCTATTTGGCTTAAGTGAATATTAGCCAGCATGCTAAAACACTTGCTCGGCACCTGCAAGGGGTTCATTTCTGGCCCTGGCGACAAATTTTGATGGTTGATTATTCTCTAAAGCACCAATCTTTATCCGACCTTCAGAAAGGGCAATTGTGCACATCCCTAGAACTAGAAAACCCTGAACAGTTTTCGAAAGCAATTCTAGCCCAGCTAGACTGCTACAGGAAGAGCAAACCAAATCAATACTGAACTCATTTGCAGAATAGTGCGGGCTACTAGTCTAGATCATGCTAGATAATATGTGGGTAAGCACTCTGGCCCAAAATAGAGAACCTATATTTTAAGAACATGTTAAGCCTATGTCTCAAGCTGGTCTGAACATTTTTAGGGAAGTAGGCTGCTAACCTACTATGTAGGCTACAGTACGGTATTATACTATTGTTAGCCAGGAAAATATAATAATGGGCCCTTTTTAAACTACATTTATTTTAGAGTTCATTCAGTACAAAATATTTACCCTTCCAACACAACTATATGTTGTGTTGAAAACCAGGGTCCAAGGTTTGGATAGGTTGCCATCAAGCTGCTTTATTCAAGTTGCTGTATTACCAGCAAGAACACATCTCATAAAAAAGGACCTTTTCTCATGCTTGTTCCTGTAGAGGCAGCTACTTTATTGCCTCTACAGGAACATAGGTTCACACATCGTGAACTTATAAAACAAAATGACTCCAGTAGCAATATCATGAATTACACACAACACAAAACATTCAAAAGATAAAGCTAACATGTTTCATGGTGGAATTGACCTTTAAGCCTCCAAATATATTTTCTTTACTGTTTGTTGTCTGTGTGTATGTCTGTGTCACTGTCATTTGCTCAGACCTATCCAATCAAGGCCTCAGTCGGGTAATGATTTGAAGACACTAACCAAGCATCATGGATGAGGACTGGAAACCACTTATAAGCTCAGATCAAATGTCTGAGAGTTCAGACCGGAGGGACTCCACAGACTTCTTGGACTGCAAAGCTAAAAGGCAAGTTAACATCATGCACCACTTCATATTCTTGTCATAATAAATATGTGGTGGCAGTAGCACATAATGATGATCTTGTAATTAAGTTTTTCCACTGTGCAGCAATTCTTGTTAATTTAAGCTCAACAATACAGAAACAACAGAGCTAGCAGAAGCCTGCTCAACTTTGCTGATCCTAATAATGTCATCTTTATCCAGTGCTTCCAGAAATG
>JAOPJL010000034.1:16969805-16983864 GCA_027123545.1 Trisopterus esmarkii | reverse complement strand
GCCGCCCCCCACCCCCCCCGCGACGCGCCCCCCCCCACACCCCCCGGGCCCCCCCCTCATCCCCCCCCCCCCGCCCCCCCCCCCCCCCCCCCCCCCAGGGTGTCGGAGCGTGCCGAGGAGAACAAGATGACCGCCAGCAACCTGGGCATCATCTTCGGCCCCACGCTGGTCAAGCCCCGGCAGGCGGATGCCGAGGTGTCCCTCTCCTCCCTGGTGGACTACCCCTACCAGGCCCTCATCGTGGAGCTGTTAGTCCGCCACTACCAGATGATCTTTGACACGCCGCTCAGCCCCCTCCCGGGCGGCGGGACAGGTGTAGAAGGAGGAGTTGGAGGGGGAGGGCTGGGCCTGTCCCAGCCCCGCCTCACACCTCAGCAGCTGAGCAGGCACTCCAAGTCCCTGGGGGACATCAAGGAGGTTTGTTTTACAATAGTTATCACATTGTTGCGTATCTGCTGCATATGGCCAAGATACATCTTTACAATTAATACACGTAATACTGAACATTAATACACATATATTATGAACAATTATACATTCGAATGGTTTATCAGAAATACTAATTACCAAACATTCATTTCGCAGTTTCAGATGTATGCTTGCTTTATTGCAGGGCTAGATTATTGCTCTGTAAAGTACTCCATAAAGTAGGATTTATCATGAAAACATGGTATTATCAATCAATAAACCACAGAGAACAATACAGTTGTTTTATTACTAGGGCTGGGCAAAGATTCAAAGTTTTAATCACAAATAATTGCCTAGTAATGGTGAGTTAACTCACACTTTTAAAATGTACAAATATTTTAAATCAAATTGAAGGAAAATGAGATTATTAAATTTAATGACACATTATCTTCATACAAAATGTACTTAATAAGCAACAACTACACCAAGTGATCTTGGGGGAGTTTTATTGACTCACTCAGTGTGGGTTGAATATGAAACTTACAGAACACCACAGATTTGGTAAATTGTAAACAGGCAGTTAATTAGTACAATTGTAAACCAACAGTTACTACAAGTGTAGTTAATTTCAAATAAGTAGCACCACAGATTTGGGAATTGTAAACAGGCTGTCACTTAAGATAATATAATACTTTATAATACTTTATATCGTTTGCACAGAAATTTCTCTTGCAGTACAAGCTCCCAATAATTATACATGAGGACATGAACAACATTGAAAACATAAACAACAGCAATAATTAATAAATATGATGGGGGTCCATAGTGGCCATAAATAATAAGGGGTTCAAAAGTCACTTCCTTGACTTCCTGTGCTGATTCAGCAGTGATTACTACTGCAATTGTAATCAGGCAGTCACTTACTGCAAGCGTACAGGCTTTTCGCGGCATGGTCCGAGTGTTTACGCTGCCCGGGGTAGAATGCCTGCTTGAGCTAGCACCCCAATTGACCCTCCCGGACCCTACACACATTGGCGGTTCATTTTCATGTAAATGCGATTAGACGCTCCACGGTTCCGGGGTGGGCGGGGCTTGGGTAGAGGGGTTGCTGCACTGTCTCTACAACAGAGACAACGCAGCGATATCAACATGAGTCATTCTTACTGAAGAAAAATCCGCAAGCTGCTGACCATCATGGGGGAGAAGGTGATGCAGTCGCATAATGCATTAAACAAGACGTTGAAAGATGGTGCAATCCACGATAAAGACGCAGAGGAACTGTCCTTACGAGGCTTTTGTCAGGATAAAATAACAAGTGGTTAGCAAAATAAAGAATATGCTGGTGTTTTTGCACTTGTAAATAGTTAATCGCGTTTGCAGCCTACACTCAGACGTGAACTCATTCTTGCATGCGGGTGTCTTCATTCATAAAAAAATAAAAACATTTGGGAGTATGCAAATTATTCTAAAGAACTCTAGACTCGTGCGCTAGATCCCCGCCTTCTCCTGTGAACCAAGAAATGCTGAGCCTTGAAGACGGGGGTTTTTACCCTCTCGGTTTCACACAGGAACCTTGAGATAAGATGGTGAAATCGTCTCACAGGACTTCAGATGCTTTGGCCATAATGAACAATTCTGCAACAGCTAAAAATCTCTGCTCAACTGATTGGATGGTCCAGTTGAAGCTTGTATGTAATGTATTTAATGTGAACTCACACTCACACTAATGAGGTCTTTTAGCCACTCATGAGTGTGAGTGGTCCTCTGGCCAACAGTTAGAGCTTGTGTAAAGGTCAGCCTTGTTGGGTGCAAGAACGACTTCTAACAGGTCTTTCTTGAGGTCCTCTGAGGTGAATATGAAGTAATGAGGCAGTCTTCATTGACATGTTGTATGCGTCCAACCTTCCAGTACAGATGGAATCTATCTTTTATTGGCATATTTTGATGCCAAATCAACATAAATGTTTCAGCTCACACATAACTTACACATGACTCATTACACATAACCACAGCAGTTTTTTTGTAATTTGCAATTTTTATTCAAACAAGACTCATCTACAGATATACATTTTGAAAAAAGATAAATTAACCTTATCACTTATCACATTGCTGTTGAGTTGAGATTTTTTCGGCATTTTCAGTGCACGCTGCTGACTAGAAATTTACTTACTTACTGAATCACTTTGAGCGTCCTGCTCTTGATGTGTGAAATGTTGTTCCCTTCCATCTTTTTCGGCCTTGTTTGATATGGTAGGGGGTATAGTAAAAGAAACACTGAAAGTTTTATTTATTACGATTTATAAGAATATTCTTTCTTTACTCTAATGCTTCCTATCTCTATCTATTGATTAACGTAATAGCTCTGACGCCAAGCATAATGTGACTTTGTTGGTACTGTGGGCGCTCTCTGATTAGACAGTTAACTCTCATAGTTGCTTGGCATCTGTAAAAGCAATCCTCAGAGCAGCCAAAGTTATAAAGTAGCTATGGAGAAGCCTTTAATTTGTTTTCAAGAATTTGTTTTCCAAACCCAAAACTGTTGGATTTGTTGTGTTTTCCCAGTGCGTATCGGAGCCATGCTAGCCTACACGCCGCTGGATGAGAAAAGCCTGGCTCTTCTGCTGAATTACCTCCAGGACTTCCTCAAGTGAGTATAGCCCTTGAGTGGCATATGCCATCACCAGGGGGGTCTTGCAGTTGTCTTAATTCTTCGCCCTGCATTCCAATCACTAACTTACCTGACAACATAAAATACAATAAATTACATAGATGATGTAACCCACAGTGGAACAATGCGACACGACGATCTAATGAGACAAGTTGCCGGCTTCTTGGTTAACAAAACCGAATGCTTGGCTTCAATTAAAAGTTTTGGATCAATATTTTTGTACATGCCCTTCATATCATGGACACTATCTCACGGAATGGGTCACACCGGTTATCTGTTCAATTTAATAAACAAACATTTGCTTATTGCTGGGACAGATACATGTGTGCAAGTAGAAGTAGATCTATTCCAGAGAGGGGCTGGAGTGACTGTGAGGGTAATGGCGCTAATGATTTGCGGGTTGCTCGGCTGGTTAGAGTCATGATTGTAGAACTTTGATAGAGATCATCAGTGATGTGCGTTGATTCATTGATTAAATGAATGACAGACTGTTTAAGTATTTGAAGTATTATTTCATATTAGGTTTCATTCAGTACGTTTACATGCACAGCTTAATCCGATTAAAGCCATTTGCGACTATGCTCCGCGATTGGACATCTCCAATGAATTATACATGGCGGTGAGTAAATCGATTCATTGGCCGAAGCATGTCATTCCCCGGTACGAAAGGTGGCACTGTACCCACTTCAACTTGTGGTAATAGAGCCACTGGCTGACCTCTTTACGTCACCAGCAGCAACAAACTCGGGCGGCAATGGCATCCGAGAAAGATGTTTTCAGTAGACAGCTGTCAGTTCACTTCGGGTCAATATAATTTCTCCAACACTCCATTGTTCCGACCTCTCGGTCAGTGGAGTCCGCATACAACTGAGAGGTCAGAACAATGGAGCGTCTGAGAAATTATATGGACCCGAAGTGAACTGACAGCTGTCTGCTGAAACATTGCTTTCTCCTCCATGTTCGTTTCAATCTGGACTTCAGAGATTAATTAGTTAGTTAATTTCCCCCAATTCCTTTTTCCCCCATGGGCAAGATAAACCCCACTACGAGTCTTTACTTGTTGTAGAAGTACCCGAGAGTCGAAGAACCCGACGCAGTCTGTAAGATTCATAATATCAGAGAATACCCAGTTCGGACGCGGCGCAATGAATGAATAAAGATCGTAGTTATTTTACAACCTTGTTGATGAGAAACATTTAGAAAAACATGCACTTTTAATTCAGCCTTGGGTGAAATCAAAGTGTAGTGTGTACTGAATGCATGTTGATGATACACTCCCTATAGGGGGTAACTACATTGGCACGACACTGGCTTCCTCCATCTTCTGCGCCAGCTTTTTAAATAAATCGCTGATCCGAAGTGAGTTGACGGCTGTCTACTGAAAAAAACTCTCACCGGAGCAGCCCCTCCGTCGCCTGTCCGTGTACGGCATTCCCTGCCGCGGCACAATGAGTGAATAAAGATTGTAAACACGTAGGGAGAAAAAAACATTTATTTTGACAGATGTGCCCGAAGTTACTAATTTAAAACGTTAATGACCCACATTTAGAAAAACGTGTACTTTTAGTACATGTTTTTCTAAATGTGGGTCATTAACAAGGTTTGGGTGAAATCGAAGCGTAGTGTCTGTGTGCTTCAACCTTTAATGAATGTATGCCATGCGCACTCCCGCGGCCGGGACACTCATTTAGGGGTTACTACATTCACCGGCTTCCTCCATCTTCTGCGCCACCGTATTAAATGAATCGCCCTTTCTCATTTTTTGGACGGCGACAACAACAAGACTATCGTCTCCTACTTCCGGCTCACGGCCCCGGGAAAAGATTTTCGAGCATGCGCAGAACGCAATTCAACGCATAACCCGATCCCATTCCGTACATGCACGCTTAGCTCAACTATGAATCAAGTTATCTAGGTGTCTTAATTCGACTATGAGCAACCCAATTGGATTTGACTTTAGCTTGACTAAGGTGTATACATGCATCTTAGTAATCCAATCATAGTCGATCTAAGCCAATAATGCGACTTTCTTGAGTGTCATGTAAACGTGCTGACTGTCAATAGAACACCAATACTCAGCCATACAATGGGGTTTTGAATGGACCATTTACAGTCCTATTAACAATAAACTATTAAAGGATATGTTGCCATAATACCATATATAGGTTATATCTACAATCAAATTTCTCTGCCCTATTTTCTAGTCATGGACTCCTAAAATATGTGTTTTGTTGACACAACTAAAATATATTTTCCCCATAGATAATCCCCCATAGATTAGTCTGTGTATTTGCAATAATGTCAATCAATTAGATATGAATACATACAAACTCATGCATGGAAATGCCAAAAGTTAACAAAGAAACTCTGGTCTGCTCTGTCTTGATGTTGCTAAATACACATATTATGCCAGTACCTTTTTTTTTTGTGTAGAAGGACAGTAATGTAATTATATTCCCCTCTGGTTGACTCTCTAACTCTGTCAGAGTTGTAGACCTTCAACTAATGCTGGTGGTTTATAGGCATGTAATAGTGTTCATTCTCCTGCAACATTGATCCTCTTGTGTCCCGGCATTCTCCCATTTTAAAACCAAAATGATATATATGTATATTTGTGTGTGTGTGTGTGGGGCATTTACACAATAAAATCATTACCATGGTACGTCCCCCTGTGTTTGATTGCAGGTACCTGGTGAAGAACTTGTCCACGCTGTTCAGTGCCAGCGACTACGAGGTGGCTCCGCCCGAGTACCACCGCAAGGCTGTGTGAGAGCCCCTGTCCTCACACAGCTCCCACACAGCATACCACAGCCCTCACAAGCCCCCCCTGTTTGAGTGGAGCGCACCTCCAGGATCTTTCTTCTCTCTTCTATCAAGCACCCTCATCAGGAGCCTGATGTGTCTCTTAGAAGCAATGGAAGTCGAGTGGAGAACTCAGCAGCTCTTTATGTTGTAACATGAACTCACCCGCGACACTCTACTCTTTTAATTTTTCTCAGTTCTCTTTTGTTGAAACTGGTTTACTCTCCCTCGCTGAAGGAGAAGATGCGTGTTTGATAAACCACAGATATGTTTGTTGACTCTGTTGTTCTGTTTTTTGATGTTTTTGTACGTTCCATTTTTACAGTTGTCTTTTTAACTTGATGTCGGTTGTGCATGTTTGTGTTAGTGAGCATTCTCACATGATTTAGATTTTTTTTATATGACATTGGAATTGTGTCTTGTGTTTTTTTTCTCCATTTGTAATAAAGATGTATTTACATGATTTGTTTGTGCGGTTTTGTTTTGTGTCTTATTAATAATTGTTAATTGTTTTTGCTATGATGATAGGGTAATTTATTTAAATTTTAGCTTCTTTAGCGAGAGAAAAAAAAACTGTACTACGACAAATGTGAAAAGGGTTAGGATTTCCAAAAATGTATTGGATTCGACATTAAGCTGTTTCCTATTAATTCAGCTGGAAGTTACAGTGTCTCTGAATGAGATACTTCTAAGTATCTCACTTCCTTTCAACAGTAGTAAAAGTGTAGACCAATGGTCACCCTGATGCTGTGAAGTCTAAGCCAGACAAAGACAAACTGTTAAGATGCCATTCAGCAGACAATGAATGTTGGGGATTGTATTTTGGATGAAAGGGAGCATGTCCAAGTTGGTATACAAGTCTTCAAGCAGTCCTGTGATCATAAAGGAAAATTAACCACCATGCCTAAATCATGCTGAAATGCTTACACATTAATTTACACACTATATAAAACTTTCTGATGGCCATTAAATAAAAATAAGTAGTTTCAAACCAAATGTTGGATGTAGGTTGATTGTGGTTGCCTTCACTCAACCCTCAGCAGGTGGCGTTGTTTCCCTCTGTGTGTGCGTGTGCGTGTGCGTGTGCGTGTGTGTGGGTGTGTTTTATCTACTAACGTGTGTCTGATCCCGAATTATCATGCCTTAATTACGAAATACAATGACGCACTACACATCACGAAATGTATTTTAACTTTTTTAACGTTTTGCGCCGAAACAATTATGCAGGTGTTTTTTTTGTCCAGGTAAGGATGACGTCGGAGGCCTCTGTCCTACGTCGTCCCAGAGCCTTTCAAAAGTTCCCAAGGCAAGGAGCGACGCTGTAGTCAACAAGGAAGTCCTTCCCATGTCGCCTCCCATTGGTCTAATCGTCACAACGACCGCTGATACTGCTGTTCTATTGGATGAGCTGATTGCTCATCGACAAGTACGTTCAGTTTGTGGTTAGGCGTCAGGTGAAACGAGCCCAAACGGGAAGAAATAAGTTAGAAGTTTACGTAAGTAACTGCGCTTTAAGGATTTGTACACTTCGACAGAACGTATCTGGCATCAAGAAATAATAAGACAAAATGAAGAGTCTCAAGTATCGACTGAAAAAGCATGAAGTTAACATCATAGTAAGTTGTAGCATGTATTGTCTGTCTTTCAAGTTATTCGTTATTTCATTTGTATTTTTTGACTTGAAGTTGTGTTATGCCTGTAGCTCGACTTTTTGCCAGCGTATCTTATTGCTTAATTTGTATGCAATACTACCATAACGCTGACCTTGTCGTTTAATTCGCTGACAAGTTCCCGCTGTTATGGCCTATTTGAAACCAACATGTAGAAGCACCTGCTTGAATACTGGACGGAGGAAAACCGTTCATCCTACCAAGTCAACTACATGGAATACTTCGTGAGAGGAATATATGAGATGGCCTAGTTTGGAGAAATACACCGCGTTGTTCCACCGTGCCTTAGGACCCTAATAGAAATCAGTGCAACAAAGTAACACTTATTGGTTCTTATGAGGGATAACCTACTGAGGGCCTCTAAACCATGAGTATCTCATGTGCTTCTGGTAATGATTATAGGGTGTAGACTAGGCTGCCCTTGTACATTGTAAACAACAATCGTGTCCTTTGGTTACGAATACATAAGACTAATCTAAATTTATCGTGACACTGGGACGGTGTTTCAAAATGAACTGCTAAATGGGAGTGTTTTGTATACACAGTATACAATAGTTTAGCTGCCGTTTCATTCGGCCATCTGACGGGACTTGCGCCTACATGGTCGCTTACAGAGGGTTCAGTGGGTGTTGGGCGCTGCGCTGCAGGGCTCCCAGCAATTACCATGAGAAAGGCAACGAGCCTGAGAAGCTGTCTTCCATGTGATGAATGCTCTGGCTGGCCTTCCTCTAGAAAGCAATGCCTCGTACATTTGAATAGATGGAGTCGTCCCCTGTATAAACTCGGATGTGGTGTTATATTAAATGATAAGAGAAGACGTAGGCTAGGTCTACCTCACTCCATTATTGTGTGCTTTGGTTTGGTGTTTAGCTATCCGTAAAACATATATAGCCGTATATCCAACTAGAAATGTGAAAAGTCTTTGGTTGTGTCTTGTTTCTAGATTTAATCCGATATAGGCCGTATTTTAAGGTTTCGTACATGTAGTTTGAGGTTGAAGTGGTGGAAAGGGATTTTGTATGGAGGGGGAGGGGGCGTGTAATGACATGAAACCTGGAAGCAATGCTCATTCGCACACTTTTAGTCATGAGTAGGGAGAGTACCCAATATGGAATGTGAGCAAAACGGAATTCCATGCAATCTGAGTTACATGAGAATATTTCCTCTCCGTTCTTGAATGCTATTTTTACTTCTCAACATTCCTTATCCTTTTCTATTTTTTCCATTTCAAGTTGCTCCTATCAAATGTTTTGACTCAGTCAGGTATCAGTCAGGTAGAGAAAACTTGTCTACAATCACTGCCAACAGCTGGATGAACAAATTGCATGCAGCTGGTGTGTTTGTATTGTATGGTTTTCCTAGTATGAAAACACCCAAACAGGTCAGAGTTCTCTCTCTAAATATTTTAATCTTTTGCTCACTTGGTCAGTACAGGGATAACAATGCCATTTGTTTTAAATTTTGGGGTATGTATTTCCTGCGTTTGCATGATTGACTCTCTATTCAAGTGTGATTTCAGATTTTCCAATATTGTTCAGGCAGACTGACTCCCTAGCTGAGGGTGTGTTTCTGGTCGTGGGAGGATGGTGCCGGCATGGGGGTTGGAAGTCTCCTACTAAATAAGTTTTAAATCTGCCACACCTAGATTGGCCCTCTCCTGTTTGTTTTAATCGTTGAGATTACTCATTCTGTTTTTTTTGTCTTTTATGGGTTAGTCAGTTCATCAGAATCAACTCATACAACTATCATTCTGGATATGTTACAATCAAATATACTGAATGTTTTCAGTTCTTTGAACAGAGTAAAGAATGGGTTCATGCAAGGATCCTTTCCTTTATGCCATGGAGTGGGTCTTATCTGAGCATATTCCTGTCAGTCTGTGGCATTCATTGCGATTACATTAACACTCAAGAAAGTTTAATTATTGGGTTAGTCCAACTATGATTGGATTATTAAGATGTATGTATACACCTTAGTTGAGCTAAAATCTAATCAAATTGGGTTTCTCATACAGTACCTTTACATGCACAGCTTAACCTGATTAAAGCCATAGTTCGACTATGCTCTGCAATTGTCCGGTAATACATGGCGGTGAGTAAACCGATTCATTGGCCGAAACATGTCATGCCCCGGTACGATAGGTGGCGCTGTACCCATTTCAACTAGTGGTAATAGCCACCGGCTGACCTTACATCACCAGCAACAACAAACTCAGGTGGCATTCGAGAAAGATGTTTTCAGTACACAGCTGTCAGTTCACTTCGGGTCCATGTAGTTTCTCAGACGCTCCATTGTTCCAACCTCTCGGTGGTATGCGGACTCCTCCGGCTGCTCTGCTGGCGGAGGAGTCTGCATAAAACCCAGAGGTTGGAACAATGCTTTTGGCCTCGCAATGCTTAATGTTAATTTACAATGTTCTATGTGGTAAAAGTCTAGATTGGGTTCATTCAACAAATCAATGCAAAATGTCGATAACCTGTGTCGATGTAGGTTAGTCAATATATAAAGTGGGGATATTTAAATTCTGTTTCTTTTGTGTCTAATGATTTTTGCAAGGTGAACCGCTGACCTTTCAAAGACTATACAGGTAGTTCATTGCTTTTTGATAGATCTGGCTCAACCTCTTGAGCTGAAGGCTTGAATCCTCCTGAAGGCTCTTCCAATGTTAATTTTCCCTCAGTCAATTATTTAAATGTTACTTTAAAAAATGGGTCAACCATTCAGCTTCAATCTGATTTTATCATGCAAGAATTGGGTCTATATGTAAGCAATATATTTAGAGGGGATGAATTGTAAAAATCTGACTATTCTTTAACCTTTTCCAGACCACTAGTGATGGTGTACATTGAAAGCAATAAACAAGGAGAAAGCAATAAACAAGGAGAATAGTTGGAACAGAACACCTATTGAAAACAGACGTTTTTTGAGCAAGGATAATTTCAGGATTGGTTACATGGATTAGGTTTAGCCAATAGCCATATGGTTTTACTATACATGACAGCATAATTGTTTTGAAGTTGTTTTAAGGATATAACATTTTTAAATAAAATACATATTCAACTCTGGACCCTCCTCCCAAATGCACTTGGGCACAAGATACAATATACACATTTTCTTTAAGGATCCTTCCTAGCATTCCTTAAAGGAACTACAAGGAATTTCCTTTTAAGAAATATTCAGAAGACCTTCATGCAATGCCTTCCTTTCTAATGCATGACCACAATTATAATAATTGTTATAATGCCTGAGATGCTTTTTTGTCTAGTTTGTTCCATTCATTTCCGTTATAAGGGATGGATGGAAGAAGGATTCTCTGATTGACTTATTTTCACCAAAAGGAAAGAATTGGTTGCACACAAACGATTAAAGGGATAAGGCAGATGTGATTCTGTCTGTGCCCACACCTCCAAAGTAACAACAAAATGTATGAATCTGTTGTTTGAAAATGGTCCTGCAGCTTCAGTTTTAAATTTGATTTGATTATGTTTCTAAAGTGAGACAGTTAAACACCATTCCCTAAATGAAGGCCTAACCAAAAACGCATGCCCAGGGACCTTTGCACCTCCACACCCAGGGAAAGACAGATGAAGAGCTGCGAAGGGAAATATTTGGCAGTAAACAAGATCACACGTAATAAGTAAACGATTAACAACCTCTCTTAAGGTAAACATGTTTGAAAAACAGATTATTTGACTTACGGGAGAAAATGACTTCTAATAACCCTATTTGACTGAAATTCTTGTCGGAAGTGAAGTATAGCTTGTTAGAATTACAATTAGTACCCTCCTGAGCTGTTATGTAATGCTTACCTTTCCTTTTACTGCTACCTGATCCCTTTTTGTATATGTATTTTATTTGTTTGAGCTTTAACGCCCTCACAACCTAGCCCAACCATTCAGGTTCATAAAACACCCACTACCTTTTCTCATGGCCATTAACTGCCTGTCTGCATTTCCCCCCTTGTTTTCATTTCAATCACACCCAGTAGGATAGAAGCTTTGTGAACAAAAGAGCCGGGATTGTCCTCCTCAGTGGGGTGGTGTTGTCTTACTGCTAAGAGAAGAACGGGTCTAGGTGCTGCTGGTGAGGATGGTGTGGTAGCAGGATATGCCACGTGGGGATGGCGGGACAATGGGATGGTTTTGCATTGGGAGCCATTGTGGTGAAAGTACCAAGTAAAAGCATCTCCTTTTTCAAGGTTATGTGGTTGAGTGGGAAAGTGCCCTTAATGGGTAACCATCCCTTAAAAGGTTTATGTGGAATTCTAGTGGGTTCAGTTCTAGTGTGTTATATTACCTTTGGAGGAATCTTTCCTTGCCTGTTTGAGATATTGTGTTGCATGTTGTGCTGCCATTGAGCAGTGTCTGCCATTGACCTGCAACAAAATATTTGTTGTTGCAGGGTTTGAAACAAAATGGTAAACATATTATAAATTGATTTTTTTTGCTTAATTAATTTGCATGGTGGACGGTGAGAGAAAGTCTTTATATTTGTTGGTTCATGTCTGATTGAATGTTGCAGAGGGTTTTCAGTTTGAGTCATTGTGCCCGCCAAACTGGATACACTTGCAATGAACTTTTCTTTTGTAGCTCTACATTGGATCCCAGCTCGGCACTTTCCCCTGCAGCTTCCCCAAGGGGAACTGCAGTAAACCCATGGGTTTACCTGCCTTATGCATTCCTAAAGAAACCAGAATGGAGCCACTATTTTGACTCAACACTAGGAGTGTACGGTATAAACTGTATAGAAAGTACACCGGTGTGAATTTGGGCTACGGTATGGATTTTGAGGATACCGTGAGACCGGTGTGACGGGTAGACAGCGTTGTGTGTAACGCATTACACAGTAACACGTAAATACAGAAACAATTTACGCGTAACTGTAAATATGATAATGAAATGTAGTTCATTTTTCAATTCGGCGTAGCGTTACTTTTCCCAGGGACAGCGATACTGCCTTCTCAGGCATTATGCTTTTGTGCAAGCAAGCTTGTGCAATAGTCCCTTCACAAACTCTCATTCAACATCGTATGAATGACAAACGCTGGTAGCGTGAAGCTGTCTCTGCATCTCAGACATCGCTTCCGCAGGCATTTTCCAAAGCCAGTCCTTACAACAAAAAAAGCCAGCCCTTACGTCAAAAAAAGCCAGCGGTGGAGCGAGATAACAAACGCCGTCACTGTTTTCCTGTGTAAGGACATGGTTCCCTTTCAAAATGTCGATAGAAAGGGCTATAAAGAGATGGTCAAAACACTCAACCCCAGGTACGCATTATCTGCCCACACACAGCCAAATTGAGATGCCAAAATTATACGCCAAGGTCCGTGAGCAAGTGGAGAAGGAAATCCGTACTATTAAACATTATTGTTTTTCAGAGATGGAAGTAACTTGTGAAAAGATTTCACATTTTTTCTATGCAGGTTTGCTGCGTAACCAGTATTTTAACCCTTCAGAAGCATTTATATCGAAATTAGAAGATACAATTAACATACCGTTATATAATACCGTCTATGCCTCAAATCATACTGTGATATACATTTTAGTCCATAACGTACAGCCCTACTCAACACCTTGTCGTATTCCTTTTGGAAATATCTATTTCGACTGATATGATGCAACATATCAATCTTAAGTTGACAAGGGAAACCTGGGAGTAATGGGAACACGTCCAGGAAATGTTGATGTTCCAGAATGTATTGCATATTGCTCTTAAATTAAAAATGTTAGGGTTAGTTATTGCAACTAAGCAAAAGTTTAAAATATGATCTTTTGGAATCAGATGTGTCAGAAGATTGTATGAGCAATGTCATATTTTAAGATTGAAGATTTTTTTGGGGGGTATGGAGAACTGTTGTTTTTCATGCAACTGTTGGTTTGACCATCAAGATGTATTCTCCAAATCAGTGAAGGGAAGAGATTCCCTGGTCAGAAATGAGCAGGGAGCGGTCTTATATCGGAATTGGCGTCCATGTCCTCTGTGTACCACCTCCATCTATTGTTTTTTTAATTTGTATTAATTTTATTGTACTTCTGAGCTACCAGGGGAAAATTTTATTAGCCTCACGGCTAAAGCCTGTATCCGTAATCCCAGGGCTCTCCGTATCTAAATACAGCACTTAACAAAGCATAGTTGTTATGTACTGTATGTACCGGCTTGCATTATTCCAAATAATGTTCAAACCCAGATAAATCAGTAGTGACAAAAAGACAGAGATTGAGAGTGACTATATCTGACACAGAGACGATGAGTTATCAGTCCTCGCAAGCTTCCGAAGCCCCTTCATCCTTATATATATATATATGTATGTATGTATGTTACGTGTCTGTCAGTACGAAAATAAAATAGATACATGATTTAGGACAATAAGAATCTAGTTTTTTGCTTTTGCAGTCTGATAGCATGGCAGGGTCTTTCTTGACATAACTAATGTTCTACAGGAAGTGTGTGTGTGTGTGTGTGTGTGTGTGTGTGTGTGTGTGTGTGTGTGTGTGTGTGTGTGTGTGTGTGTGTG
>JAOPJL010000034.1:16692722-16702782 GCA_027123545.1 Trisopterus esmarkii | reverse complement strand
GAGAGAGAGAGAGAGAGAGAGAGAGAGAGAGAGAGAGAGAGAGAGAGAGGGAGAGAGAGAGAGGGAGAGAGAGAGAGAGACACCCACACACACACAAACCTCAATGTTTTGTGGAGACAAACAGCCTTATAATGAAAGACAATTACTTCCTACCATAGCTCATGTACTATATCTCACTGTTTCTGAGAGGACTTGGCGATAAGCAGTGATCCACCAGCAGCATAGCCTCTGTAAAACATTAGCCTGAATTTGTGTTTGTTCTGATAAGTGTTTCCAGATGCTGATAGCCAGCAGGTGGGGTCCATAGGTCCATCCTCATCCTCATCATCATCATCACCACCGCCAACACCACTACCAGCACCTCTCCTGGCAGGCCATAACAGCTTATGAAAAGGTTAATCAGTGCCTGGTACTCAACTAACGATGGGTGTCTGTAACACTATGTACTCTTCTTTTGGCTCATTACGGTTAAGCAAGCTGTAAAAAAGCAATATCCGTACACCTACACAACAAGGGCTCTGTGTGCTAATGTGTGTGTAAGAAAGTCGGGTGTGGGGGTGTGTGTATGTGATGGGGGCGGTTAGTGCATCTGAAATCAGGGAATAGAAAATAAAGCAGTTTTCTTCTAATGTCGTTGTGAAAGAGACAAGAGGGGGTATTTGTGAATGTGTCTGGCAGGTGTAATTTCCATCTTAAGCAGGGGCTATACTTTCATGGATAATACTGCCATCTGCTGGGAACAGCTATTCTAAACCAGTGCAGGCCATTGTCAAGTGTTTCCAAACTTGTTCCAAAAAAAGAAATGGAAAACCATCAGCTAATGAAAAAGGTTTGTAAGCCATCAGCTTAGCAGCTATCTGGCTTCAACCCATGAAATGAGACCTAGCGGACTACAAACACAAATTTCTAAAAGCTATACACTACAAAAAACTGGTTTCCAACATATACAAATAAAATACAATTGAACACATGACTTTATAGTTGTGTTTGCAAGTTGAGACTTGACCCAACATTTAGGAATATCAGTAATGGTCAAATATGTAATCAAGTCAATGCTAAGCATCGATTGTGTTGAATAACTCGCATTTTACCAGCATTGCCAATAGTTGGTTAGATAGCGTGTATAGCTGTAATTGACGTGAGTATAAGGGCTGTGTCGCGATGAATTAGTTGTGGGGGTTTGTTAACGCACCAAGTAGATAAATACCACCGAAGACAATAATTACATGTTTGGCATTGCTATCCTGCATCTGCTGGTAAAATTTGCCCATTGTCTAGTATTGGCACAAATTCATGGCAAGCATTTTCTTCTGGTTATTTTTTATTTTATTTATGACAATACCACCTCACCTTCTTTCCGAACATCTACTGCCAATAAAGTGTAAGGCAAATATTAGCTTTGGCAGGTACAAGAAAGGCCTATTGCATCATTGACAGTCATTGGTTGAACTGAATGCTTTATAGATTCAACCACAGTACACGAAAAATAATAAAAGTACAAAGGGCACGGCATGGATGGAGGGGTGAGTATTTGGCTATTATTACAGTCCTCAATACGTTTGGGCAAATGGAGGTCATAAAGGACAAATATTGTTAAGGGATGAGACCGGATCCAAGGTGTTAGCTTAGCCAATGCTTGTTCTGCATTTGAAATATAAGCAATAAGTGCTTGTGTGATTTGATGTACGATCCCCTGTTGTTGGTATTCATTCAGTTTAATATGGATTCTAAAAGTATTACGAGTCACTTTCTTCAATCGGGTGACATCTAAGCTATATTGCTGGTATAGCTCTGCTGTAGTGCGGCTCAGCAAGTGCCTGAGAGTCCTATTGTCACGTGACGAGGCCACGCTCATTTGAGAGAAAACCAATTATTATGTCCCCTTTCAAAGGCCACTTGGTGAGCTCTTGTGGCGACCTGCGAGTGGTCCCACTCACACACACGACTCATTTTTACTCCACTGCCAAACCCCCACCAGCTCTTTGCTCCAATTACACCCTGGCCTGCTCCACACACACACACTTATCTTCTCCATTTGAAGTCAGCGCAGCTCCTAATAACCCTGCGTGTTACAGCTGGGGTCCTGAAGGAGTTGATAATCCCTGCCCTCAGTTCAGGTGTGCAGGAAAAACATGGGCTGGGAGAAAAAGTCATTAACTTTTCAATCTTGACCTTGTGTGACATCTCATCCCATTGCCGTAGTGGTGATATGGTATAGTGTGTGTCAGAACCCAATATGTGTTCCGTCATCATACTCTCATGGTCAATAAGACAATAACCCATCATATCTCTATGTTTTCAATATGTTTGACAAATCAAACCATTTACTGAATAATTCATGAATTAAAACCTATCCCCAAATTCTAGCTGGTGGACCCATTTGTTCTTAAATAAAATTCTGCATTAATAATGATGTAAATAGTTAGGCCATGCTGTCATCTCCTTGGTTGTGGCTAAAGTCCTCAATGCTGATACATTTTTTATAATGTTATGAATGCTGGCCAGCCTATACCTACCCTTTGTTTAGAGTCTAAAGTTAGACTGTTAGTTGTTGTTGACTGTGGTTCTCAAATTTTACCGAAAAAGAAAATTTGTCTCACCATTAAGTGCCACGATTATGACCGTGCTCATGCAGGAGACAATCTGGCCAATCATTGCCCATATTGTCAATTGAGAGTGAACGAGCAAGGAAGCTTGACATCAAGCACATTGGGCCCCAGGGCCCTTCGTAAAGTTGTTCCACCACTGCATCCAGTTGTTCGCTTCGGCCGTCAGTGCAAAATATTGGCAAAACTGTTGTCAAAGTGAGACGCGGTGCGCAATGGTGTTGTTCCTGACTAGTGAATTGTGGACTTTGACTGCTTCAATCTGACGTTCTCTTTAAAAAAATATAAAAATTGACTGGTTTGTCTTTCAGCACTGCGTCTTTGGTTGTAAGAGGACATTTGAGAAGCAATGGTTTCATGGATTAATTTCTAGAGAACATCACCACATACTACCACATACCACCTGTGCTCGGTTCACTGTCCCAGTTTTTTACAGTTCAGCTCAAATTATTCCCCTGCTGTCTGCACTTGTGTTTTTGAACCATTCATAATTTTAGCGCTTATATCTTGGTTGATGATCACCCAGACCAGTATTTTCCTTAAATGTTGGATATGTAACGCATTCATTTGGCACTGTTAAAAGGCGAGGGTGTCACATTATTTAAAAATTATGCACACCCTTGGCCATGTTTGGACAAATCTGAATCAAGTATTCAATAGTACTGTGGTATCATGAAAAAAAAATTTATACCCTTGGAATATTATTGACCAGTCAGAACCAACAGTGTTGTTGTATAACAGACCTTAATGAGTGTGGTCGAATGAAGAAGAGTCTAAAACACACTGTCATCACAAAGACAACTCTGCCACAAAAAAAAATCAGCCTGGGGTTCTAGTGTCTTAGCAAACCCACACCAATGACAGATGCAGATAGTGAACGCCGTGCCAGTAACACAAGAAAATCATCCAAGCCACACTGGCCCAGATTGCTTATCCCTCAACAATGCCTTCCAATATTTTATATGGAGGCAAAACCCTGCTCTTTCATTGCTTTTGGCAAGGGCATTCATGTTCTGAATGGTGTTGACGAGGAACTAGCATAACAGCAATGGCTTACAAATGTATTTATCTTAGCCTGCAGATTGCCACCCGTTACAGCCAAGGCTCGGACGCAGGGCCTCCCAGCTAATGCTATCATTAAGGACTCAATACATTATAAAACTCCTTCTCTTCCCCTATCACCTGTTGATTCTCCAATACGGTGGCAGGGGTCAGGTCACCTTGTAAAGAATAACCATGAGCGGTATTTACAGAGTGATGTGCTTTAGAGGCTGGTGAGCATGATTCCAAGACGAGTTGGTGACTGGAATGGCGAATGCAATGTGCTAGTAAGCACAACGGACACAGATTAACACATTTCTCCTTGAATGTATGTACACAAAGAGCTTGTTTTTCTGTACGGATTCAGGCTCTGACCTACCGTAATCTTTTTATAATGTCAGCTAGGTATAGGGCTGTGACAGATGGAGTTACCCTTCTCGAAGGGAAGATGCCTGAATGGAATTTTGTACAGTGGAATTGGACGGCGGAAGGTATGTGATCCCAGAACTATATCACAAGCCAATGAATTACAAAGCAGCCATTATTTTGAATCGTTACAGCGAAGGCACCATATAAACCACAGCAGGCTGGGTAATTTGAGCGCCATGGCCACAGGAGTGTTATGCATACATTGAAGGGTGGAAATTCGGTCTTGGTTTGCATTTCTCCTGTTCCCTCATAGCTTCAGCTTCTCCTTCATGCCAATAGAAAGAAGAGAAATGGGTAATAGGAAATACCAAAGATAAATAACCCAGGGTGCCTATAAACTATAAAGCTGAAAAAACATGAGGCATTTACATATAAAAGTTATTCTACCACATCCATCCCTCTCCAGTGGTAAGGCAGAGCTTTCATTCAAAAGTCTCTCGGAATAAGTGAGATCAGGGCTATACGGGATAAATTCCATCGACAGACGAACAAAATATATCCAGGCAAACGAGGAAACACTTCACTTATTGTGACAGACAATGCTAATTGCACTAGCGCATCTGCATGTTAATGTCCCCTGTTCCAAAACATTAGCTCCCAGTCAGTTGTAGCCTTGACATATTGAGATGTAGTGCAAGAACTGTGCTCTGTGAAGCTAATGTAGTTTGCTAATGTATTATTTAGACAGTGTGCTCGCTAATTGAGTTTTAATGTCAGTGGCCGCTATCCCGTGCATGTTAGACAGCGCAGGGTAAAGTTTAGATGTTGATAGATAATGGCCGGCTGCATGTGGCAGGCCCCAAAGGTCACAAGCATCGCGAGGGCAACCGCCATGACCTCGGCAGTTTTAAAGTGAACTTTCCATGTTTCCACCGTAGCTCAGCGCCTCGGTTATGAGTTATATCTAGAAATTTTCTTAAATGACTATCTAATCAATTTAGCAATGTAATTTCAGGTATGAGCAGGCAATGTATCTGGATGTTATACGTTTCTCACCAAAAATTTAAGGTCCCCTGAGGTAAAAAGCTTTGAATAGGAAAAAACATACACCCCCTACAACAACCCTGCATACCAGTTGAGCACCCAGGGACTGCACAAGCACCCAGTGCTATATGGTCATTCAGCTGCTCTTATCTGGAAGTTCAATGAGAGACAGTCTTTACAGTCCTTACACAGTCCTTGTGAACAGTCTGTGAGAAAGGAAAAAGAATGTCCCATCTCCTAAAATGAAAATTGTCTAAGATACCTGGTTATTTCCTAACTAAATGCAAAAGAAGTTGGGGAAGAGCTACTGTAAGTTTGGAATTTGAATACGGTTCCTATACAACCATGCAGCAATTTGCATTTTAAATAGACACCATGCACTGTGGCTCCGTAGAAACCGTTCATAATTGCGAGGAAACACTTCCTCGCAATTATTTCTCGAATCCAACCCATATGCCACCTACGACAAGAAGCAACAGAGAAACGCTCAAGTCTTTATGGGAATCATTCACCCAGAGCACAAGATAAAGCACAGCAATAATTTGTTTTTTTTTATTCTTGAACCCAACCGGCTAATTAACATTGTGAATTCAACCAGAAAGTAAGTCTTCCTCTGACAAGTTTAATTGCATGGATGTGCGCTGCATAATTTAACAGCTCAAATAGAGAGCTGCTTTGACTCCATAAACTATGATGTTACCACACCTCAAAGACTTTGGTTCTTGTTTTTTTCTAAATTGAGCTTTACCTGAGCTCATTTGGTGATTTAATAGACTAATGAGTTTTATTCCAAACGTTAATTATGAGGCAGAGGATAAATCTGCTACCATGCTGATTGCTTATTTATTTCAATTAAATATTTTGAAGGTTTGAAGGTTGAGCAAATACTCAGAGGCAATGTGATTGTTGGGTCAGGTTGGTTTACTGACAAATTGAGTTTTCTGCTCAAGCTGGCTCTTGTGACTGAAAATGCCCCAACTGTTAAGCCTAGCGGTGTGTCTGACACAGAACTCTTGGTTTGTGCTCATGAATAATTTATGACAATGAAAACAGAAAAACATACATTATAACGTACATTATAAAATTTTCAAAAGTTGAATGTCTTCTCAAGAATTATCATTACCCAAATGTCTACATTCGGCGTGACATTCTTATAAAGCACTCACAGGGTCCTGCTCGGCACCCAGTGTTCGCAGTAATGAATCTTATTAATGTAAAATTCCTTCCTTACATTGACATTATCCTCTACATTATTGTGGCCAACACCGTCTCCGTCAGCCAAACAAAGACATATCCCTCTCCCTCTGACACATCTCCCTGACAGGTTTGTCCCATCCTATCCTTCCTGCTTGTTTTATTGCCGCTCTTATGTCGTGAAAGCCTGCCTCACAAACAGGGCCTTCGTGGAGCCGAGAGTGAGTGATTGTATATTATGGCGTGGCTCATCAACCACTACATGGTCAGAAGCAACAGCAGAGCACTCCCTATCTCCCACAAGTTGAGTTTAATGGCTGCCAGTGCTTGACCTTCTCCGCTGGGCCTCTGTGTTAGTCACTCTCCAGCAGCTTTCAATTGAAACAGGACCGTAGCAGCGGCTGGAGAGTATGTGTGGAGGAAGGTGGTAAAAGGAGGGGGAGGATTGCATTAGAGAGAGAGAGAGAGAGAGAGAGAGAGAGAATCTTGAGGGAAGTGATTCATCACTTAAAAATTTTTTCTGCTTCTCCAGTATGGAGACCACCAGGGGGATACTGGCTGTCCTGTTGGTGTGATAACTGCCCAAAGGGGGGTCACAGATGATGGGGACATTTTTTGGGGTCCCAAGAAAAGAGTGCAGACTCCCCCACCCAGGCCTCATCTTGACCTTTCATCCACTGATGGGAGGAAGGTTCCCTCAGGCTGTTTCTCCACCAGGGGCTGGGGGTGGTGTATTGGGAATGCTGCTTAGGGACACAAGCTTTGATGTTACACAAAGTGAAGGAGCTTCAGAACATGGTCTACATGTGACTCTGCTTCAACAACAGCAGACACTAGATCCCAGGGACCCAGTGTCTTAGGAATACAACCCCAATGTATAGTCCCCTACTTACTTATTGGTACCCCCTACTGACGACCTATTACCCCCTATTTGAAGACCTATTACCCCATACCCCTTCCTTTAAGTGGTTTTACTTTTTGCCAGGCTGCCATTGTGTGTGTGCAGATGCGTACGGACCAGGCATTGTACACAAATAACGTACGTCTCTATTTACGCATGAAATGGGAGCATAACCAAGCCTTTATGCTCCCATTTTGTGCGTAAATAGAGGCGTACGTTATCAACGTTCTAACCATCACTGCTCTCATACTTTCATGCGTCCTTTACGTTGGAGTGGACGTTGAGCAAAACATCCCCTCGAGGGCCTCGTTCAGATTAAAAATTTACTCCAATAAAGTAAAAAGAAAAAAAGGTTTATGACAACAACAAGCATGGCAATGATGGGGGAGATAACAATACTGCATCTATTGAGAAGGAAGCAAAAGCGCAGGCAGCGTTGTAAACGGCGGTGGTCAGTGAGACCACTAAATACATCCCAGAGTGTGGAGTCATTTGTTTTATCTTTGTGTATGCTATTCTAGTGATGGGTCGTTCGCAAACAAATCAGTTCGAACAAACGACTCCCTAACATGAAAGAACCGACCTGATTCCCCATTTCAGTTCGCTCTCATTCGTATCGTTCGTTCTCCGAGACTCTACTCCCAGCTCCACCCACTAGTTGCTGAGTCGCTGACTCGCGAGTCACTGTTCGTTCACTGACTGTGTTAAGTGGTGAAGACTCAAAGACGTATCTAACGTAGAGCATAAATGAGCCTTAAAGCTTATGGGAAATGTACATGGATGATACATGTAAAAGTATACATTTTGTTAAATATTCTATTCAACCACATAACACCAGAAGGGTTAATTTATAATAAGATCTAATTCTTTCTCATCTCCCCACCATCTATATCCACCGTACATGTCCTGTGATTACTCTCGTCATTCATATCCACCTCACATGACCTGTAACCAGCCTTGTCATCCTATATCCACCGTGAATGTGATTGCCCTCGTCAACCTATACCCACCTCACATGACCTGTAACTAGCTTCGCCACCTTTATCCACTGCACAGGTTGTGTGATTACCCTCGTCAACCTACATCCACTTCACATGACCTGTGATTTAGCTCGTCAACCTATACCCACCTCACATGACCTGTGATTTACCTTGCAACCTATATCCACTTCACGTGACCTGTGATTGCCCTGGTCAACCTATATCCACCTCCCATGACCTGTGATTACCCGTGTCAACTTCTTTAGCCGCCCCGTCATTAGAATCTCTCAACAATTATAATTATTTGGATTGATTAAACTCATCCCTCAAGTTTAAGCATTGCTCTTTTTTTATATGTCAGGTTCTGTAAAAAGAGCAATTAGGATAATTGACATTACAATCCCTATTAACTAAAGCACTCCCGGTCAGGGCTGAGATTAGTTTAATTCTCATAATGGTGAAGCCATCCTCTCCTCTATTGTTTTTTGCGCCATTTTTCATGGCCTTCACCCAACAATTTTCTGGTTATACACTAGTGACTGCACCATATATGGCAGGGGAACAGTGGTCACAGCACTTCCCTTAGCAACAAGCAGCACTCACAGAGGGGTTAACTAAATATATTATTAAATGTGAAAACTAAAAAACAAAAACACAAAGAGCTCCATTAAAACTGTGACAGAGTGATAGCCTTAGACATATTTCCAATTGCAAAATGTACTGAGGAAACGTAGATGTCATGAAACAACGAGTCATGAGATCTGTACCATGTAGGCCTACAGGAATCAGACTAGGTTAATGGATGGCAGGAACTGGGAAAGTTCCAATTCAAAACGTTCAATGGCTCACCTCAAGTCCGAGTTGGTTTTTAAAGGATTTATTTAACGAAGAGGATGTTGCTAGGCCACTATTTATATGAAGCCAGTATTAAAACATGAAGATATGAAGACAGTATTCAAACATTTTCAAAAATAGTTGAACGTCATATTTAATGATTAAATACACACATATGATCACATGGCATCACACAAAAAGTAACTAAGGTAACTAAGTTGTATCGAAGAGGATTCTTCTTTTTTTGCTGTCTCTCTCATTTGGACTCGGTCTTGACATGGACTCTAACCTCTTTAGACACAGACTCGATAAGCCCGGGTCTTGGACTAAACAAACGCAATCTTGACTAAAGCTCTTCAAGAAAATAAGACCCATGATTGCCACCACAGAGGCAAATAAACCGCTTTGTTTCAGCCAATCAATTGTCTATCGCCCGATGTAACAAAACAAATGAACCCATCCTGACTGAGCGATGGCGATATAATGTTTACTAGTAATGTCTATGCTTTAAGCATGTGCATGTTGCAGAAAGTATGCATCAGTGAGCCCTGGTGTCACACTTTATGATGGGTAAAAGTATATATGGTGTAACACCCGTCCTGGGAAATATTGTCTGACATAGTACCGTTCCGTGGCGTAAAAAAATTGGGGACTGCTGACATAAAGCAGTAATTTGGCATTGAGATTATTTTAATTTCATAAACTTTAGTCTCTAATTTAATGTCCCTCTCATCCAAATATCCCGCTTTTATGAAGCATGTCATACACAAACACCAAGAAAAAAAATCCTGTTTTCATATTATTCAATTTTACAGGTATTTAAAGAGGGAGAAAGGACACAGTGTCTTCACACACAAAGCTTTCCCTCTATGGCTCTCTCTGTATGTCTGGCCACACACATTTTTTCCTCGGCGGTGCAGTTGGTTTTGAGTGACTGCTGTTGAAGCCTATAGATCACCACACCTACTGCACCGCAGCCTCTAAGGGCCTGGCAGCTCTCCACAGCGGAGACAGCGTCTGGGTTGGAACAGTAACCTTCTGCCAGTGTTGGGAGCCTCCTCTCAACACTGGCGGGCGCTGGTCCACTGAGG
>JAOPJL010000034.1:16668905-16684662 GCA_027123545.1 Trisopterus esmarkii | reverse complement strand
CTGACGCACTGTCACTTTACACTTTACACATACCCACAGCTTTTATTTAGTTATTTTTACAGTTTTTAATATTTATATTTGTTTTAAGATCTATACACACTGTGTGTGCTCTCAGAGATCAACGTGTTGTATGAATGCCTATCAGTACATTTTCATGTTTGTATGTCGAGCCACGTCGAAGATGATTTTCTGTCACGACAGACAATAAAGCTTTCTGAATCTGAATCTGAATTGTAGGTGTGTTTTGAGCTTTCCTTTGAATAGCTCTAGTGTCAACTTCCCTAGAATAGTTACTAGTAAATCCTGAGGAATAAATGTAAAAACGGCTAGCCATTAAAACTAAATCTACAGATTGATCAGAATACATCTAATTTGCTGTAGGTGTTTAGTTCCACCTGCTGTTCAACTGCTTCACTACAAGTAGCCTTTTTTCCGTGCTTTAAATATACTGTATGCACATTTGTCTCCATAAACGTTACATGTTTGCACTATACTTATTGACTTTAATATATAAAAGCTTAGAATAATTTTTTACATGGGATGCTAGATACATTGACTTTCTACTCAACGGAAAGTATGCATTTAGATGGATATACATTTGCATTGCTGATTTGATATCATTGTCATACTTCCCACATGATACAGTGACCACACTTGTAAGCATAAATTTGCTTTTCTGTTCAAACTTAATTAACTTTCCAACAACAAAATCTCCTTCAAATATTACAACATGCTGGCAAATGTAAAGATACCAAAAAGGCATGCAGCGTCAGATCACAGAATTGTAATGACGCCTTGACAAACTGCAGTTGATTAAGTGTGTCCCCATCATATCTTTAAAAGGCAAAATAACTTTTCACACACTAGATAAAATCTACTTATCGACAGCACAACCACACTGTGTGCCTAGTAATATCCTAAAAGTAGCACTGTTTGCAGTGAGGGGGGTAAGCAACAACAATGTTTACAATCTGTATTTGCTGACTGAAGTTAAACACAATTTTGCTTACTTTTGGCAGACATGACTTGAACCAGCCACAGGTACTATATGGAGAAAATGCATTTGCATGTATATTACTAAAAATTATGCATCATTGGAGCTTTATCAGCCGGATGCTAATGTTATTGTGTACTGATCTTGAGCAGTGAACCATGAAAAATATTAATATACATTATATATAATGAATGGATGTGGTTTAAGCAACTTATCGTTCTCCTGGTCATCAGTTCCACCAGAGCCAGACCTTCTCTTAGGACTACAAAAAAAGAACAAAAACACATGACTATAACAATGATTGACAATGTCCTATCTTTTAGATGCAAAATAACGTTTCACACACACACTAGATAAAGTCAGCACAAACACACCGTGTGCCTAGTAATATCCTAAAAGTAGCACTGTTTGCAGTGAGGGGGTCCCATTTTAATGCGAACATAGGGATTTTGTAAAATCCGGATTACACAAGCGATTGTTTTGAAATTAATTTTCCCTATCAACAAGATTAACGCCAACAAACTCAATCATTACTAACAGCCGGATCTTTAAAATAACATTTGTATCACATCCAAAACAACAACAAAAAAAAAACACGACAGACTAGAGATCATGTTTGAATGAATTTACTTCCACCAAAAAAACGAATACAAATTTGTTCATCCTCTGATTCAGCTAGTGTTCCTTCACTTGTCTTATTTACAGTCTAAAAGAGGCTAATTTAATCTTAATATCTATAAATGTACAGTGGATGTGACAGTGTGATATTAAATTAATACATGGTACATTCTTTAACAATCATTCTTCCTTATCAGCCCAGTTATGATTTGATAATTAAAATGCTATTCATGCACATGTTCTACTTAGAACATCGAAGAATAACAAGTTAATTTCAAGATACCACAAAATGGCAGTTTATTAATTTATATATATAAAAAGTTTTGTTTCTAAATTAAATTGAATGCAAAAACTTGCGTACATGTGAAATAGTAAATATAATATATTCCAATCTTTGGGAGAGAAAAAAAAAATCATTGAAATAGTTTTAACGGGCCTTTAAAGTATCCTGGGCACTAACCCTAACCCTATATATTAAAAATAATGAATTACATCATAGCAGGGTAAACACATTGTAATGTACAAACTGAAGGTTGTTCCAAAAATTTGATCTAAATTTATGTAAAAATACAAATAGTATAGTAAAACATTGGCGTTCAAAAAACATTTGCATAGTTTCATATAAACTTTACTCCACTTGGTCAATGCAAACACTATCCATTTACTTTTCACAAAAATTGCCCTAAGGCTTTCTACGTCTGTAAGGGGGAAAAAAAGCGTCAGACTCTTTGTAAGCAACAACAATGTTTACAATCTGTATTTGCAATTTTGCTTACTTTTGGTAGACATGACTTGAACTAGCCACAGGTACCTATGGAGAAAATGTATTTGCATGTATAAAAATAATGCGTCATTGGAGCATTATCAGCTAGATGCTGTTATTGTGTACTGATCTTGAGCAGTGAACCATGAAAAATATTCATATATATTATATAAAATGAATGGATGTGGTTGTAGCAACTTACCCTGTTCTCCTGGTCATCAGTTCCACCAGAGCCAGACCTTCTCTTACGACTACAAAAAAACAAAACACATGAACATAACGATGATTGACAACGTATGTTACCAATAATTATTAAGTCTAATAATGTTTTATTAATGCTCATTTGTAAAGTAGCTTTCCCCAAGAGCACCAGGGTTAGGACACATACCTTGAAGCAGTGGGGCACTCCTGTTTCAGTGTCTCGATGTCGGTGAATTGTACCGCTTGACCCCCTCCCCTAGTCTTAAACACATCACCCTAGAGAGTTCAAACAAAGACAAACCATGCAACCATGAGTTTCTGGTGAAAAGATGTCCAGGAGTTGAAGTCCCATAATGTAATCTTGGCCTGCAACCTTGCACCAGAGCGAAATGGCATTTTTTTGGCACATTACAAATCAATAACGATCAAATTAAAAGCATTTAGGAATCACAGTGCAGAGATCGGAAGTGAAGGAAAACCACGCCTTGTTACCTTAATCAGCTTGGTGTGAATCTCCCCATCAGAGGCAAGCTCTTGATGGGTGAGCACATATTTGTGGCATTTAGCCAGGGCTTTCTCACTGGGGGCCGACACCTTGATTGCATTGGGTATGATTGGCTGCATGACAGTGTCTAGCTCCAAATTAGTCGACGGTGTGTGGTCTACCCATTTCTCCCCACCCGTGGATTGTGAGCGTCTGTGCCGCTGATGAACTGGCGGTGCAGTCTGGCGGGGCCAGTTCCAGTGGTGGTGAGGAGGAGACAAATCAAGACGTTATCATTAAGTACCAGAAGACGAGACCACAAAATAAGATGGCGGCGGCTCGTCCGTGATTGCAATGGTAAGTGACTACTTGCGATGATGATGAGGATTAGTGGAGGTTAATTCAAGGCTTATGTTTAAAGTATGAGATACTGGAAGACTACACGAATATGTTGACATGGATTGGAATACCCACGTAACATTTTTGAATTGATAGAATTTCCCTTCTTGGCGGTTCACTGAGATACTACTCTAATATTGCCAAAATAGGTAAGGGTTGGATTTCTGACAGGCACAGAGCAGAAAGTCAATTTTGCAGGGAACAGTGGAGGCTCTGTTGTGGATAGAGTGGAGTTTAACAAAAACATTTGTATAAACCATGGAGATTTCAATATAGATTCACAAATTATTGCATTACTGTATTTATGTAATGTTCAGCATGTATTAATTTAGTCTTCCAGTAGCAAATTACATACCTACCAGAGACACCCACTGCATTGGAAACCGTACAAAGCAGTAAGTGGCTCAGGTGAGTGTGACTAAGCACCATTATCAGATGATGTGAGTGAAGCATTCAAGAGCTGGGATTACCAATGAAGTTGAAATTCTAAGTACATTAGTGGTAAATAGCAACAAAATAAACCAACCGATTCAGCCAATGACCACACAAATTATTATGTGGCATCTAATGGTACCATGATCACATTTGATACCAGGATAATTCTAGATGCCCAGAAAAATAAGCTTTTTCTTTTTTGCACCAACAGTGCCAGCTATCTAGGATTAACTCAGCACCAATAGGCAGATTGCATCTCTAGGAAGTAATGTATTATTATATTGTATAATAAGTTATATGACAATATTGGTAAATATAAATAAAAATTCTTAGTTAAAAAATTGTAGCTTACTGGAATGGATGATTCTAAAGTTAAACTTGTCATATCAACTGCTCATTGGACACCTTTGTTACCAATAAGCAGAAGCTGTGAGAATATACACAGCACTAATGTAGCAAAATAAGGACCATAAGCAGATGCACACAAAGAGGGCAGTATCAGGGTTTTAAAAGCAATGGATACATCTATAGGAGGTACGACATCGACGGATTGAGATGGATTATCTGGACTAAAACTACGGGCACAACTATGGATGCAGCACAATGCAGTTTTCTACTCAAGCAACTATGGATGCAATAACAATAATAGACAATGGCAGGACAAACTACACAGATGAGCATCTAGCGGCTAAAGGGACATCTAGGAGGAGATGCCAAAACACACTAACCCTTATGCCTGACTCTAGGTCTAGCCCATAGGCCGGAGCTGTGGTAGGGGTCTCAGCGTCTGCGGCCCAGTGCTGGCCTCTCCTGCGACCCACACTGCTGCTTCCACCCAAATAGGGACCGGGGTTCCGGCTCCCGTACTGCGGGGTCTCAGGCTGCCTACCCTGCCTTGAGTCTAGTGGAAATCTGTGCTCCCAGTCAGTGATGCAGGAGGCTACTGAGAGACTAGAGCAGGTGGTAGTAGGGGAGGAGGAGGAAGGGCCGTGACAAAGATCTTGAGCTGCCCTAACATTGCCTGGGGTTTGGCGGGGAGGGGCTTGGCTGAAGTCCTAGAGAAAGGTTAAAGGAAGGGAGCTGTGTGGTTAAGCAATATGGGTCAGTGACAAAGTTGACCAATGCTCAACAGCCATTTGAAGCACAAAAAGGTAGTGGCATACAATAAATGCATGCAACAGAAAGAATTAAATAAATCACCCAAAATCAGAACCATGCAATTTAACAAAGTATAAATTTGCTTAGTTGACACATTCATTACATTATGCATAATTAAATCAGGGGAGGTGGGGGGGGGGTAACACTTACAGGCATGGGCGATGGTGAGGCAGATCTCTTCTGGGGGGCTGGGCAGTCCCTCTCCCTGGATGGCCTTTGAGGTTTGTCTGAACGTTGTGTGGGACCACCGCCTGCAGAGCCGTTGCTGCTCTCAGTCACAATGGCCTTGAGCTGCTTCAGCTTCTCGTCCTTCACCCACAACTGGTTCTGCATCTCCAGCTGTTTAGCGTTCACCCGCCGCTCCTTCAGGGCCACACGCACACCAGTGGGTACAAGATGAAACTAATATTGAAATACTGCTTATTTTATATGCTCTTACTCCTACTAGTGTGAATTCCAACCAATGCAAATATGAACCCCCCCTTTAGGTAGAATACAGCCACAACTAACAAACTACTCGTTATGTTCAGGCACTACATTTCTTGGACCACATTTGATGTGTGCAATTTAGCTGCATATTTCATTTTTGTAATTGTATTTCAAAATTGTATTGGATAAAAGAGGGTCAACTTACACACTCCTTCTCCCACTTGTGTTTTGTGTCAGCTACCATGCCCTGCATGCGCTGCTCCATGCGCTTCCTCTCGGAGAGCTCCCGATGTAGCCTCTGCTCCCGCGTCTCCAGCTCCTGCTGGAGGGACCGCTTGTCCTCTTCATAGATGTTGGTGGTCTTCTGCAGGATGTCAATCTGGACAGATACCAAGAAACCCAGTGAGATGAGAAAAAAAAATAGGGCTTTTCGTACAGGCCTTCTGGAAATGCTATGCCATCTTGCAATGTCTTTGGTTCAGTGATATTTCAAACTTTACCATAATAGTAATCTAGTAAAAAAAAAAAAAAGTTTCAATAAACATCCCATGCCCTAGCTTGTGGGCTGAATCTGAGTTTGTGCTTATTTAAATGTTTTTACAGCCAACAGAAAAGTACTTTTTCTCTTTCTGTGTCCAATTTGATAATAAATGCAGTAGCATACCTTGTACTCAAGCATTTTGGATTTGTTTTCCAAACGTTCGAGCTCAGTCTTCTGACTGGATATGACTTTGTCCTTCTCGCCCAGTTTGCCTTGCTGATTATGGATGAAGTTCTCTTTGGCAGAAACATGGCTATTGAAGTCCTGCAGCATGGACTTCAGTGTGTTTGCTGTAGATAGAGAACGCATCATGAAAGTAACCATTATGACAACCTGCTGGCTTATTGCACTCCATCTCACCCTCTCAACTCATGTTTGAAATATAAATAAATCATATTTGAACACAGTAATTGTAGGGGCAATTCATGTAGAGCAGGCACGTGTACAAATATCAGCCATAATTTCAAAAGCTCTTGTTCTGTCTCTGTTTAGAGAGCCCACCTGTTTTGTTGAACTGCTTGGTCATCATCTGGCGGATGCGATGCCTACTCTCCAGGACCTCAACCAGGCGAGGCAGGGTCTGGTCATCGGTTGCGTCGTGCAGTTCACATGGCGGCAGGGCCGGGAGACCATCAATGAGCTGGTTCATCAGTGCTGGGTCGTCTACAGGGACAGCAAAGTCATGAACAAGCGTTGCAACAGCTGCCACTCATTTATTTTCGTTGTATAATTTTGAAGTATGCCCAACTCTAACTTTATTTTTCCAATGGAAACCTTGAAAGGAAAAAGACAAACCCCTGTTTGACAAAGTCACCAACCACTATCCCCGAAGAAAATCGCTATCCCCACTTGCTACAATCAGATTTGGCTTGGAGCAGGGCGGTGGGATATTAACATCACATCTTACATTAAACTTTTTGTAAAACCAACCCCTAAGAAAAAAATGCACAATTAAATGTTGTGAACTTAGTTTTATTACCAGCATTGGATGGGCCTCCTCTCTCTTCGAGACGGCGTGACAGCTCTTCCTTGAAGGCCTGGTTCCTGTGTCTGCGACCAGCTGGAAGAGCATATATTGGCCGGTCAACAGGCCGGGCTACCTCCACTTCCTGAGTCATCTCCGCAAAGCGCATCACCAGCTACAATACACACAAAGACAGCTTAGCATTTTCACATGTTGTCTGGTTATGTAAAGCCATCCAAATTTAGCAAAGTGCTTACCATAGTTTCATCATAATCATCGGCTTTGGGGTTGACACAGACAATCATCCTGACTTTTCCCTCTCCGTCAAAGTAGTTTTTGAACAGGTGTGTTACTTTGGAGTCTCTGTATGGCACCATCTGCATTGAAACAGCAAGGTAGAATTAAAACTATGTAGACAATTCCCAGAAAAAAATAATAATTTGAATATAGAGCTTACCTTATTTGTTCCACACATTTGATTCTCTCTTAGTACTTCTATGCATGTGCGCAGTGTCATCAAGGATTGGTTAATGTTGCCTACCAACGAGAAACAAGCCAATATGAGTACTCCACCCCCTCACCCAGAGAGACATAGTAAACCAGTGTTGAACTGACCTGCTTCTCGTAGGCGGTTACCCTCAGCTCTGGTTCGGCTAGTGCGTTCACTACCAGCCAAGTCCACCAGACACAGCTGGCTCACGTTCACCTGGTTCGTATCCTAGAATTGACCAATTGGCCATCAGCATCTGAACAAGCCTGACTCACTGTGTATGCTTACAATTTTCCACCATGACTAGCCTTGTCACAGTATTGTCAATGGCAAATTAATTAATTAACAAATTAATTCAAAAAGGCACTTAAACACATCAAGTTGAGCGAGGAGAGAAGAGGATTTTTTAAAAGAGAACGTTACTTGTAAAATGTGGTCTCCATCTGCATCAAGAGGAGCCTGAGCCAGCTTCACGATAAACACACTGTGAGAGCGACTGGATTCACGGTTCAGCTGCGTATTTGCGATTCTACGTTTCTTTTGACCTGCAAAGCAAATAAAAAAAATGAAGTATTACTAGCAAGACTATAGACAATTAAGATTCAATGAAGAATACATACATACATTTAATTTACACAGTGGCCTTCCACCTGAAGCTTCATTATCATCAACAGTTAATTACATTTGGAAAAGGTGTAACACTTTACCCTTCCAAAAGACTTCAAAGGCCTCTTCAGTGGACTTCACCTCCACCTCTACACAGCCAGCCACGTACATGTTATGATTCTGATCTTCACGCAAAATCTTGGACTGGGGAGCTCTGAATAAAGTTGATACAGAGAATAAGCACTTGAATAAAAGACGGCCACCAATGCAATGTAACAAAACTTTTAGCACAACTTTACATTTACTGTTATTAAAAGTTATCCGCATTTTTGGGTCCGATCACGAAATCATGACCTGCAGATTGCCGATCACAGAATGGCAGCGGAATGGGAATCTTCCATATTTTCTATAATCTGGATAGGCGGCAAGCACTAGTTTGTTCCAATAGACTTTTTTTCTCTTTGGATCCCCCATAACTGAGACACACTTCGGAATGCGTTCACCAAAGCCTCCGCAGAATGCTACTGTCATATACGGTACTGAAATGTGCCTGCGTGCATACTGCTGTATACAAGGTACTGAAATGTGCCTGCGCGCATACTGTTGTATATAGGGTAAAGCGTGCAAGTTATGGGGTTCTCCGATCAGGCCATTTTTTGCCACTATCTGCTGGTCATGATCGACAGTCCAATCAATCTGAGCATCTCTAGTTATTGTACAACACCATGTTTTAATGTTAGCAGACATCCATCGGATGATAAACTGTAGATGACAAGACCAACATAACAAGGGGTAAGAAAAAGCCTGCATTGCTTAAAGTATACATAGCATTTGCACATATAGAAAAGGAAGTTTGACAGGGAACGTTCTACATGTCTCCATAGTAAGAAGCAGAAGTAATAGCCAATCAGGATGAATATTCAGCATTGAATCCAAGATGCTATGCTACTCCATTAGGCAGGAAGGCAGGTTTAGAGGATACACGGATTGCAGGGTTAACTAACGAACATCTAAAAAAGGACATGTAAGCTACAGCCAGCTTTGAGCCATAGGGGAATAAATGCAGACATTATGGAAAACATTCTGGTCACATACACAAACTCAGTGTTCCGTACAGGTGTGCCTCCACCAAGCCACCTAATAAAACACAGATTAAAAACAAAAGACAATACATCTAATGCTATTAACATAACACATTGTATGCAGTCTGGAGCCGGCTAATGCCTTGATGTTATACCCACCAAGCTTAATGAATGAGAAAGCTAAATAGTTGGTGTCCTCATTGGTATGGAAATTGTTCACTGAAAACTGAAGTCGATATACCAATGTGAAAGTCGGTTTGAACATCAATTAAGAAGGGCTTTTCTGGGGCCTGAATTTTTGTTTGATAGGTACGTTTTGACCAGCATATAAGACGACCCCCCTATTTAAAGCATACCTTTGGAAAAAAAATATTTCAAAATCTGCTGAAGGATGTAATTTATTAGAGAATCATGCTAATTAAAACAGTCGTGTGAGGATGAGAACATCCAGGATGCTCTTCTGTCCATACACTTCCAGATAGGATAGATGTGGTGGTGATGTGGGGCTCGTGGACACACCATACAGGCACTGCAAGAAAAGAACCTCTGCCAAGATCATGGAATCTAGGGCCTGGAACTTAAGCCACATACAGTGACATCAATAAGCAGTCTACTAATGTTTGCAACTTCTTCTGAATATCCCAGTGATAAAATATATAAGCAAGAGTGCTAGATGTCTGAGAATGCTTCACGTCAGCACTTGCAAAATATTGGATGACCGAATTATCATTCGTTAATTGTGTGTAATTCCGGCAGCACTTTGACCGCTGCCGCCCAGTGTGAAGATACGCAGGCCATTTACCCCGATGCAGAGGCAGTGAACCCAAAACGTATATGATCGGCAACATAGTAATCTTTATGCATCTATGCATGTTGTCCTGCTGCACCATATCCTCTGCCATGTGGGCAGATTGTGGAGCAAGCGGAGCTAATGGGTCAAACTTGTATGGTTGTGGACCTACTAGATCCGGGGTTTCGAGGACAGATGATCCTCTGTAAACAGAGTGCCAAGACTTTGTCACTCCCCGTGACATTGCTCATTAGGATACTACCAAGTAAAGCTGCTAAAAATTAAAATAAAACTCAAAAACAACTACCAAGTTGTCATGGGCCATTATGGGGAAACAACTCAGTCTCAAGCCCAAAACACTTTTTTTTTTTTTTTATCCCCAGTGAAACAGTGGGTTCACTGACTCTTTAATGCTTTAAATAATGAAGGTATATAGCAACGATTTCAATGCTTAAACGTGTCCAAAAGAAACCTACCTGTTCTTGTCAACATGACCAGAACAGGTAGTTATGTTTTTCCTTTTATGGCAATCCGTCTCCAATAGCACCCGTACGATTTATCACCATGTAAATAGCACTAGTCCTGCCGTGAAACTTGCACAATGTTCAAACCCCCATTTGCTTTGTGATTATTTGGAAATAGGCCTACTTTGATACTTTAGAAACTGTGTGTTTGCAAACTTTTAGGCTGCATTGAAGCTGTGCCGCGACAAAGTCAAACTCTGACTTATGAGTGGATCTGAAAGCCACTGACGTGATATTGTCATTTAGCATTTTTTAAAATAACACATTTTACGTTTTATCAATTGAACCAGAGTAGAAATTAAAAGGAATAAACAATCAGTGGTTCAGAACTAGATTCTGCAGTAGTGGTCTCCACCGGCTACGATAAACAGGCAGTAAAAGATACGCACTATGGATAAACTTCATAGACTTATCGAATATTTGTTTGGAAACCTAACCTATTCAAAGCTTGAAATTATGAATTCGGGCTAACCCTAGACTTTTCTTACTTTGGTCTGATGGGATCGAATGGAGCATCCTCTAGGAGATCATAGATGTAGTTGTTGTAGATCTCAATGTAGGACACAAAAACACTGTAGGAGCTGTCCTCATCCACGTTGTCATATTTACATGCCTGCTCTGGACTGATCATGTCTGCAAACTCCGGGTCAGCCTTTTGTCTGCTTACCAAAAACAAAAGAGTAGCATGGAAAGAACAATTAAAAGATGAAGGCAGTTTACGAAATACAACAAATACTGTACAGAACGGATGGTGCCATTAATAAAGAACTTGGCATAACCGGTATTGCTACTACCTTGACGAGGGTGTTTTTGGGACAGACTGCATGTTCTCCCTCTTCTGTCTCTCCAGTAGGGCATCTACTTGGCTTTGAATCTCCAATCCATTTTTATCATCAGGTTTAAACACCTGAAAAAACAGATACAAAATAAATGTTCGTTTTTATTCTTCCACACCTACAGGGAATAACACAAATACAGCGAGTCAATGGATTATTAGGCTAAGATAAGGTTATAAAATGTAAAGCTATCACAGGTTCTCGCAACACAATTCTCACTTCCTATAAGCTCTATATGTCAGTTAACAGTCCCCGGCACAAGAAGAATAAGAACATGACAAGAACAACCAAGAGATGGACAATAAATGTGTTTTTAACAACAAATTTGACAAAGCAATATCCAAATAGTCGCTTCGCTACTTAAATCCATGTCACTTAAATTGATATCGCTCCCTCGCCAATAACACACACGTAAAGCACCCCATTCAAGGAGGGACAAGGTTGATGCCTTACATATCTCTTGGCCTGGTAGGGGCTGATGCTGTTGAAGAGCATATCCAGGGAGCGGGGCAGAAGCCCTCCTTGTCCTGGTGAGCCGGTCATGGTGAAGGTCTTACCGCTTCCAGTGACACCATATGTAAACAGCAGACCTATGTGCCCATGGCCACCACACAAACATGCATCATGGTCCTCCATAGAAATCTGGCATATGTATAGAAATAGAAATCTGGCATATGTAATATGCAAGATTTTTAAGTACAGTTGCTTTAGCTTACCATTCTTACACTGAATGAGGTCCTCAATCAGTGGCTTGGCCACATCCTCATACAACTCCTTTTGGGTGGTTTGAATTCCAAATACTTTTTTGAACGAGTACTGAGTCTAAAAGATAAAAGAGCGGCTTTTGTTTTGTACCCTGTAAATGTGAGCGTATGAAGCCTTTGTCTACAACAGCGATAACACCAAACACTTATTTTTAATGTCCACTTTTTGGGCTAAAAATGTTTTGTGCCTTTTCAGTTATCACATCATTACAACCATGAAGATTTTGTGACACCTACTTCTTTGAAGTCACCATTTCGGTTTGCTTTAAGCCCGTCCGGGGGATGCAGCTGGATAGTGGTGTTACTGATCATTTCAACACAACATTCTTCATCATCTGCTCCAAGTGGACGTATCCGGCAGTACACCTAACACAAAACAGGAGTAAAGGAGACTACAAACAAACGGCAATCAAAGTGACATCGTCTTTGAATAACCTTATGTATTAAACACGAAAGTGTATGGTGAAATGGTTGAAATGCCCTCCTGAATAATTACCCCAACTGGATCTTTCTCTGTGTTTGACGTCTTCTTATGGCCGGGACGCCGGGGAGTCTTTGCCTTACTGTGGTCAACGAGAACGAGTGAACAAGAAAACGGTCATTCCTCTAAATAGAGATAGCGGTCCATTAAACAACACTACCATCGTATTCGTTGAATGTGGACCGGCCGGCACAATGCCTCTTTGTTTGAATGTCTAGTGTGCACACATCTTCACTGACAAATAAGGATGACTTGATATTGCTATGGCCTTTACATTGAGCGAAATTGCTTGAATCCCAATCGTAAATATATGATGTACATTAGTCTGAACTTTCCTGGCAATTAACAACTAAACGGATGACAGTTGGGTCGCTTTAGCCAACAGGCTACGTATGTAGCATAGATAACTAGCTAGTTAACATTTTATACATATTATTTAGCTTGACATTTTGCACTACAAATCAGTATATATATTTGCCTATTCATTCATCGTTTACGGTTGGTTTGGTATTAGGAGAAGTCCTATTACTTACCCTTGTCGCTGCATTGTTGTTTTCTTTCCAAAATACAAGGCTTAACGAGCGCCTCTTCTAGATTTGAAAATTCCCTCTCGTAAAACCCCGGCTGGCGTCTCCACCAATTAGAGAAGGCGAGTGAGCAAATCAATTGTGGAAGTCCCGCCCAGCTATTTATATTGTTCTCCCTAGATCGAGAGAGGACCCTGGATTATAGCGTTATCCCGCTTTATCCCAACGCAGCGAGAAGAAATATAACATTATGAGAAAAACAACTAAAACAACGAGAATCAATGCGAACGAAAAAACTGTGATAAAACAATATCCGACATGGGACGGACAGGGAAGTACTTCTTTCGGAAGTCCCTCCCTCTGGCCAAAGCCCTCGCCGCTAACTGAATGTCCCGCCCTCTATCTGGCAAATATCGCTCATTATCGCTCACGAGCATGTTCGAAGGAACAAGGTTAGAGAGTCTGCCTCACACTTTATCTACTCCCACGGTCACAGCCGATTAATGTATGCATCGTTATTTACACCATGTTTGCGTTTTATTGTCATTTTTGCAAAAAACGCAGAGCCATTCTGTAGATTTAAATATTGTATTTCACCTGGCAGGCTTTGGAGGTATAATAGATTGGCAAAAGAGTCACGAATAAAATAGCAAAACAAATGTTGCAAGAAAATCAAATATACACAATACAAAATAAAAGTGTTAGAACACTATTGACAGTTACAGAGAATGTAAACATGTAAAGAACTGTCAATGCAGCATATCCAATGAAGAGTGGAAACATTAAGTACCATCGATCTAAAGTAGAATGTGGCAATAAGTATGATTACACAATTTGACCAGAATAGCAAGAGTCTACATCACAAAAATAAAACAAATATGATCAGTCTAAAGTGGTATGTGCCGATGAATATATCAAATAATTTAAGGTATGTACATTGAATGAACAACAAGTGTTTACTTGATCAATATAATCAACAGGGCTAGAGTAACTAGTTGAGAAGCCTGATGGCCTGGGGGTTTGTAAGTCTGGTACATGCCTGTATGCTTATGTAACGTCTCCCAGGCGGTAGCAGTGTGAACAGTCTTTGGTCTGTTTTGCTGTGGTCTTTTATGATTTTCCGTGCTTTTCTAAGGCCACATGTGTGGTAGATACCTTTCACAGAGGGAAGCTGGCAGCCGATGATGCGCTCAGTCCCTGCTGTCTTTTATTTTTTCGTTTGTATATTTGTTTATTCAGTACACAAGGGGACAGTCTTTGTCACCCAAACTTACTGGGCCAAACTCAACCATTTCTATCAATAGTGAATTTAATTAGATAAAAGTGAATAAAACTGTTCAACTGCCTTACACAAATCATACTGATTGGGGACAAAATTGGTGTGTAGGCTTATCACATTATATTGAAGCAATTTATAGTGTTGTATTTTATAGTAGTTATAACATCCCACATTTTGGATATTTGTCCATGGGGCCTGCTGAAAATAAGCTATATAGTTGAGTTCTAGACAATACATTTAGGAAGATTCAAGTGTTTGTTTGGTTTCTCTGCTGGAACCGTCACCTTGTCGTGGTGGAGAGGTTTGCATGTCCCTGTGAACCTGAGGGCTGTGTTGTCTGGAGCCTTGTGGTCCTGGTAGGGTCTCCCATGGCAGAGTGGTCTCAGGTGAGGGGCCAGACTAAGAATGGTTCACAAGACCCCATGGAAAATCGTACAAGAGGAGGAGAGACCCTGCCCAGAGAAAGCCCGGGTCTGGAGCCAGGCCCAGACGGAGGGCTCGTCGGCGAGCACCTGGTGGCCGGGTTTGCCACAGAGCCCGGCTGGGCACAGCCCGAACAAGCCACGTGGCACCCCCCCCCCTCCCTTGCCCTGTGGGCCCACCACCTGAAGGAGGACTCCCTGGGGTCGGGTGCACTGCCACATGGGTGGCATTGAAAGTCAGGGGTCCCAACAGACCAGACCAGAGCGGCAGAAGCTGGCTCTGGGGACATGGGATCGTCACCTCACTGTGGGGAAAGGAACCGGAGCTTGTGAGGGAGGTGGAGCGCTGCAAGTTAGATCTGGTGGGGCTTACCTCTACGCACAGTCTCAGCTCCGGTACTGTACTCCTGGTTAGGGGTTGGACTCTATTCTTCTCCGGAGTTGCCAGGGCCGTGAGGCGCGGGCGGGTATGGGGATACTCATAAATCCCCGGCTGAGTGCAGCGGTGTTGGAGTTTGCCTCCCTAAGGGTGGTGGGGGGGAAACTCTGACTGTTGTTTGTGAGTATGCACCGAACAGCAGTTCAGAGTACTGGACCTTCTTGGAGACCCTGAATGGAGTCCTGCACGGGGCTCCAGTAGGGGACTCGTAGTTTTGCTGGGAGAGTTCAACACCCACGTGGGCAACGATGAAGACACCTGGAGAGGCGTGGTTGGGAGGAACGGCCTCCCTGATCTAATCATTTGCTATTGGACTTTTATGCTAGTCATGTTCCAACATAAGGGTGCTCATAAGTGTACATGTTACCAGAGTACCCTAGGCTGAAGATCGATGATCGATTTCGTGATCGTGTCATCTGATCTGAGGCCTCATGTTTTGGACACTCGGGTGAAAAGAGGGGCGGAACTGTCAACCGACCACCATCTGGTGGTGAGTTGGATCAGGGAATGGGGGAAGACTCTGGACAGACC
>JAOPJL010000034.1:16654024-16664654 GCA_027123545.1 Trisopterus esmarkii | reverse complement strand
CCCCCCCCCCCCCCCCTCCCATCCCCCCCCCGTCTACTCGCGAGTGTCTTTTGTGTGTGGTGTTGAGTGGTGTGCTCTTGCTCTCTGTGTGTGTGTGTGTGTGTGTGTGTGTGTGTGTGTGTGTGTGTGTGTGTGTGTGTGTGTGTGTGTGCATTGTCCTTACTCTATAAAACAGAGGAATGTTGTCGAACAGGTAAGGATAGGCAAAGGCAAGGATGCGAAGTGCCTTTGCTAACTTTGGAGTTTTGATCTCTGGTAATCTAAAAATAGAAAAAAGACATCAATATTGTTAAGCCTCACCACAACAAATATTGAACATTAGGAAATATTAAATTACCTGTGACTCAATGTCCCCATACCACTTCACATATGAGTACATGTATAGTTACCTCAGTATCTACCCATTCTTTAAGTTTCTCTGAGCCAATTGGTTATTATTATTCTCATGTTCAATATTTTTATAATTTATTTTGTATTAATTTCCTATTGGAGATGCTGTTAAATATCTATCACAATGGAAGCATCTAATACTGCACAGTCAACATGGCAGAGGAGAACATGTTAGTCATACCTGTTCCATGTCCCTGACAGTTGAAGCAACAGATGCAAGAACACCCCAGGAGTTGGTTAGCTTAACAGACTAAATGCCCCTTCAGAAAACCAATAGTCGGGTGAGATCAAGGGGATGAATAAAGGCAACGCGGGTTGGAAAGGGCGTGGCAAGACAGCATAAGCAGGAAATAATTGTTGTTATTACCTCTTTAGTGTCTCATGATTATATTGTAGAAATGGTACACCAAGCCTTGGCAGAGAAGGGAAGTGAACAAATTAGTGAAAAGATAAGGCCAAAGCAGGACCATCAGACCTTGTCTAACATTTAAGCATGATTCATGTTCCTGTTTCCTTGTGTACCTTGAGTAGCAGGCCATGGTGGTGCAGACAAGTGTGTTGACCACTGCTACAGCGACGTAGCTCTGGTGAAAGATGCTGTTCACCCACTTGTCGGGGAAAACGTATGCAGAGTATGTGATCGCTGACCCTGAGCATGTGCATAGGTATATGGAATGATGATTAGGTGGGGTTTAAATGTGCAGCATGTGCAACAATGCAGTCACTAAGTATTTTAAATGTAACTATTACGATCGTTAAAGGTGTACAAGCACTATGGGCTCTAGAATAGAGCCCGTAGTGTTTGTCTGCCATCTAAGCAATATGAAGCTTTTTGTCATTTCAATTGAATGTATTTCTATAGTCCTTCATCAGGGATACAATCTCAAAGGGCTTTACAGGCCATATATTTATGCCATATATTTATGAATAAGTCTTAGTCTGTGCTGCCGGACTATATATTTACTGCACTATGAATTAGTGTAGTAATATGATTATATAATATGATTATATATACCAAATACATTATATATAAACATTGTACATTTTATTGAACCAATATTTATTATGTACCTTCTGTATGACTGACTGACCTTGGCTGACTGCAAGATTGCATGCAACCAAATGTACTCAACCACAGGTAGAGAAGGTATTAGAAGATGAAAAAAGTAATCTGAAGCTTCTGGTAAGAAAGTGCTGAGGTGTATCATGGAAGCTGTTGAAGTTAGTTGTTGGTAAAACACTTTTTAGTATAAACTGATATCTGCCTTAACACACTAAATGCTCAAGTTTCGAGCGTCATCCTAAAACACATGCAAAAAGCACATGCGCTTCCACTCACTCCCATGTTAATCATGAGCGCTTCCACAAAGCTAAAGCGCATTGTAGAGCCCGTTTTTAGATGTATATTTATATTAGATATATTAGATAAGATAGATTATAAAGACAAGGAGGCAAGACATTTTTGCTTGGACTTTGTGTGTGGAGGACTAAGCATTAGCGATCAACACACTATCTATCATAATATGAGGATACATTCAAGAACTTGATGTATTGATATATATATTCTCTAGTATGTATGTATTCTATCTGGATTCCCTCGCACCAGCAGATCAATACACCATCACTGCAGCTCACCCAGGCTGTAGAGGCTGAGGGCGCCGTAGTCGAAGAAGAAGCAGATGTGTCGCGCACGGGCCGACATGGTGCTGAAGGTGTGGGCACAGCTGGAGGCCAGTGGGTACGTGCAGCATGACGCCAGGAAAACCAGCAGGGGCCAGGTAAAGGAGTCGTGCCATGCCGTGTGCATCAGCACCACCATCACCAGCTTGTACAGGAAGTACCTGCATAGAGGCATAGAGGTCAAAGATCAGCTGGAGCATTGCTTAGAACCAAGGGGAACAGGGTGCTTCTATAGATGAGAGAGGGGCAATGACAATATTTGTTATTGTTCTATGATGCCACATCAACGCGCACACGCAAACACACAGTGGGAATCATGGCAAAGGGAAATAAATAACTAAGTAGCTCTGTAACATTTAAATGCATTCATTTCCTGCATTTTTGCTTTTATCCCTAGAAACATTTTGAAGAAAACTGTCTTATCAACAAGCAATGTATGTAACAAGTATGTTCTTTTAACAGATTATTCATTATTATTTATATTTCTTGTTTTGCTTATATGTTATGAGGCTCTATGATGGAAGAGATACTATTTTCCACAGGGAACTATAGTGGAAGTGAGGAGTATGTATTAAATAGATTATAAAGGGTATCAGTTCTAACTGATTGTTTGCCAAGATGCGTAGATGCACTGCAGAGAACACCACTCTCCTTGTCCCAAATAGTAGTTGCAGGAATGTTATTGTATGTTAATTTGGGGATTTATTCCAGAATAATTCAAGAAGACTACCTCGCAATACAAGCCATTTCTAAGAGTGCCATAGAAATGGCTTTCGATTGAAAAGCCTGGGTTGGCCTTATTTATCATGTTGTAATTGTCATTGTTGTCGCTTCTCAGAGCACCTTGTTAACAAATCTGTAGGTATTTGTGTGTTTCCCCATCAGTGCACTGAGCGCTTGTTGTGTCATCGGAGCACGATAACATTATGGGCTGGAGGCCAATAGTTCCACTCTACTCATGACACTCACATACTCATACTGGTTCTTTCCATCTCAAAATGCCCACAGTACTAACCCGTGTGAACACAAACGCTTGTGTACACAATCGAGTGTACACACAAATACCCAAACACAAACACACACACACTGATGTTAATTAATTTCTTTGATAAATCCATTAGACACACGATATTAAAGCTGACAAGCTTTTACCACTCTTCGAGTCATAACTAGCCCCAAAACCATGATACCAGAGGCATCAACATTACTCTTCAGTAACACACACACACACGCACGCACGCACGCACGCACGCACACACGCATGCACGCACGCACGCACGCACGCAAACAGAATCTCTCTATGGACACAGCAGAGTTAAAGCAGCACGCTGTTGCCCAGAGGAGAGGATGTACATCGTGGCTTGTGGGAGACATTACCGTAGGGATGAAGCTTAATCCTCAGGCCTTTCCAAGACAAACACCACCAGTCACATTCCCTGTTGTTGACAAGCTTACAGACACACAAACCATGACAATAATTAATTGTCATTGGCTGTCATAAAAGTTTATAGAAACCAGTTTGGGTAACAGATTGCAGCTCCTTCGGTCTGTCTCTGACTCATTTTCACAAAAGCTGGGATGCTGAGGTGAAATCTGTGGAACCTGTTGGGCCTTTTCCATTCTCTATTGATTTGGCTTATTTGTTTCTTCTTTGTTTAGACTAGCGGAACATGTGACAGGTGACCTGTCGTCTCTAGACAGTAGTACTTCACTGCTGAGGAGTGGTGAAGTTGCATCCTTCTATTATTACATTATTACATTTGTCATTCAAGTACAATACAGAATAAGCCGCTTTCTTTTGGTTTTCCATTGTGCTCATAGGTCAAATGGGTAATGCCATTTGGAATTAGTCTTCATCCACTGTTCCTATGACATCTCAAACTCATCTGACAGCAATGAGAGATACATGTGTTCCTTGATGTTAGAAGATTTGGTGCTTCATATTATAAAGCACTGCAGTACTGTGTAGACTACATCGTAAAGGCGATCAATGATAAATCTTCCATTAGTACAGTAGTAGGCTTTCTGAGGCCAAAAGGTGCACAACGATGGTTTGAAGAACAACCCAAAGAATAAGAAAGTATCTACTGCTTTATAGGACCGAAATCAAGTGCAATGGCAGCGAGGAATGTATTGAATGTTTGTGTGAACCGCATCTGTCAATACTTTTTAACCAAATCTTGATCAATCAATGAATGCATAATAATTAAATTCTGCCAAAACAATGTATCTCTTTGATTGAAATGTATGATTGTATTTATAATGTAATTTAGTTTCTTGTTGTGCTGTTTCCCAGTCTACCTTGTTTAGCACTTTGAGTTGCTGTTCCACACAGAATTGTCAATTTAATAAAGAAATAGATTGATCGATTATTGGATGAGAAAGTAATTACCAAAACCCATTACCGTGGCAGGCTACGGCAACGATACCATTCATCAACCGAAACTGGAGCCTGACCAAAACTGGAACCCACCTATGTAGTAGGCATCAGTAGATGTCCTAGATGCCCCCTACAGCTATAACAATTTTTATTCAATACAAATTCAATACCAATGAAAGACATTTAAAGCAGCACTTGCACTTGTGAAAAAATTTGATATTTCTTTACAGAAAGGTTAAGCATCATCAACCACTTGCAACAGTGAGGTAGCAAATTGTCTAGGGTTTGGTTCTGTAACTGGATTAAATTATATAACATAATATTATTTAATCATTGGCACTATAACGTTTTATTATAATATCGTGAAGGTGCTCTAGGAAAGCTTTGAGAGTTGTAAAGAGGGGGAGCAGAAAAGAGACAGCAATATTTAGAAAATACACCTGTAAAAATACACCCTCCCACTCTGCTCCTTCCCTCCCTAGGTTTCTCAGCCATTGATATGATACAGCTGTGTGTACAAATGTTATTGAAAAGTTAGATGGAGATGCCAAGAATCAATCAGGGAAGGGTTGCCATAAATAGTCAGAAATTAGCTGGTCTCAATGGTCTCATACAAAGACAAGAAGAAAATTCAACCAGGTCAGATAATCTCACTGCGCATTTCCCTCACTAATAGTGGAGGGATGGCTATGGCATTTCTCACAAATGATATATAAATAACAGCCCTTAAATCTAACCTACAACACATTTAATATCTGATAATCCTCTTGGTTGATGTGAATACATATCATACAATGCTACTGAAACTCAGTCATATCTTCCAGAATCTTTTGACAGCATACAGCCTGAATGTTTAGAAGTAGTTAGCCTTTTGTCATAGAGCCTGAGGAAGACCCTCGCAATAAGGGCAGGTCAATCTGTTGGCACTTGAGCAGTGATTGGGTGGATTGGTCTCGATAGAGTTGAAGGGCCGTACTGATTGGTGGATGTAACCATGAATCCAAATGCAAACGGAATTGAGGGAGAAGCAAGGCATTAGGTGATACTAAGAAGTGGGTATGGGTTTTTTGATATAGTACCAGGTTGGCAAGAAGTGGGTCCAGATGTTGAGTGTCTCATTGGTCAGCTGGAAGAGGCTGAGGATGCAGTCGGTGGCTGAGCTACAGGGGTGGCGGTAGCCAGAGATGATGCTGTCCTCATGGAACACCTGTGGAGACAAAACACAGGGTTCAGCCTGGACCACTGCTATGCCTGACTTACAGTCACCAGTACTTCTATACCGTTACATCACACACAAATACATTTGTAAAGCTTTTAGCGTGGATGCTTTTATTTTAGTTAAAGGTGCAGTGTGCAGAATTAGAACTTTGGAGAAATGTAATGATAGTGGTGATGGTTTTACAGACTAAATAACTAAATAGGCCTACAAATCATGGATCTATTGTGGAACCTCAGCACTTGACACCTGGCTACTCATTGCCGTAAGTCAGTGTGGACTTTTGAAAGTACCTACTGGCACCTTACCGGCCAGGATAGGCCAGGCCACTGTAACCTCTCCTTTTTTTAAACTCAATCCTACACACTGCACCTTTGCGTTAGGGTTAACAATAGAGCGCAACAGTGTGGTTCCGGAAGTAAAAATCCCATAGAGGTTTTGATAAAAAGCCATAATGTCATAACCAACCAAGTATACTTACCAAGCGCCATTATATTGTAAAACTATGGTATATGCTCCTGTAGAAGCCACAAGTTAAGGAAGTTAACTGTAATGTAGTACTACACTACCTATAACCTAAACTGTAACACAGCTTCTTTGATTGTTGGAGCTCGCTGTTACCATTGAATCGCTAGTGCTATTTTTTATTTTTTATAATTTTATATAAAAGCTAGGAATACATGTTGAATGAATACGTAACTGGAATACGACACTGAATCCATATGTATTAAAACACTCGTAACCACAATCTTTGGGAATCAGTAGAACCGGCATTGATTGAGCTGCAATAGGTGATTGCAGTCAGGAACAAAGGAACATACCATGTTGCTTACAACACTATATGCACTATATGAAACACTATACATGCACACAGACACACAATATATGACACAACTTTTATTGACGCTATGAACAATATAATAATGAAAAAGGTTATAATATGCAAGAAACACACAAATTATTGGGTTGTAACCATTGCGAAAAAGTTTGAAATGGTTTATGGGATGATTCCTTCATTAAAAAGAATGTAGTGTTGTACCGTTGCTTTTTATTCCATTTTCCATTTATTTCGTCTCCAAAACAAAAGTTTTATGGATACAACTACCTTGACGAAAGATTGGCTTGCTTCCAGCCTTAAATCTCTATGTAATAATTTTAAGAAAAGTCAATCGAGAAAATGAATGGGAAAAATTACATCCAGAACCAGAGCTGTTCAAAAAAGGGACACAGTATTCCAGTTACGTATTCATTCAACATGATGTATTCCTAGCTTTTATGCTACCCAAATTACTTAATAGCAATGCTTTTGGGTTTTTTCATCATATATATTCAATATTCGATATATATTCATACATATATATCAACATATTTTTCAACATTTATAGCTCATTTCCTTTACATTTCTTACAACAGCTCTCCATTAATCTAAGGGAAATCATGGTTGCTGTGGTAAGCAATCGAGTTCAGTAGCGGCCTATAACTTGACTTTCGCGGGTGTGGGTTAACGTTTCCATGGTAACAGCAGGCTCCACCAATCAAAGACGTTGTGTTACACTTTTGTGGGTTATGGGTAATGTAGTGTTTTTTTAAAGGCCATTATTTTGTAAATAAGTAAACAATGTTAAAACAAAATAATGGTTGCTCATTCATTTCCCCCAGGCACAATCCATGGAAGCACAATAATAGAAAAACTCTGAGAAAAAGAAACGTCAACTTACTTTGGGCACCTGGTTGATAGTTAAACTTCGAGGTAGTCTGAAGAGGCTGAGCATTGTTGCGCAGAGCCGGCTGAGTGAGCTCTGTGGAGAAATGAGTCAGGAGGGAACGAGAGCCAGACTATATTGTTTGTTGTTGCCATGCTGTTCAGGTAGCTCTTCCCCCTTCCACACCTACTACCTGCTCACCTATCTGGATCATCACGTCTAGCTGGACCACGCCCACTCTTTCTCTCTCACTCTTAATAGCATAATAGTTCTCTTCCCTCTGCTCCACTTCTCTCGTTATACCTGTCCTTTGCTCTTTTGTGGTTTGTGCTCTTATTCTTGATTTTATCTATTTCACATGTTCTGTTAAACATGTACATTTATAAAAACTACCAGTCTGAGATGAGTGATGAGATGACAACCCAGTATGTCAAATATTTCTCACTTGTCACAACAATGTCAATAGCACAAACACACGCAGACAATCTCAGGACTGTAACTCAATATCAGCTAATACTTGAAGCATGTAATTCACAAAAAGAGGGTTGTTGAAAAGCAGTAGACAGCTTTCAAACCATCGAATTTCCCATGTCACAATGTCATGCCATGTCGCTGTTGGTGAGTTGCCCGCTCCCTGCTGGGTGTTCTTTCAAAGTTCCAGCCAAAAAGGCTAAGGGATGAATGGGGAGCGGAGCATAGGGTGTGAGTTTCTCCACAAGTGAAGTGAACAGCAAATACCTGCTCAGGTCATTGTCTTTTTCAAATCTTCAACAATGGAATCAAACCGGTTTCTCCTACTACCTACACCTGTGGCTCCGTTGTTCAGTGTTATGATTTACATCTATTGGTTCCTATAATTACTGCAAGGAAATGGAAATATGTAACCAAAGGTTAAAGTTGCTTTGATTTCAAATATGTACAAAAGGTTATACTTGCTTATAGTTCAACTGAATGATAAAGTAATCATTGACTTATTCCACTAGCAGCTAGATGCCAATGCAAATTCAAATTGACCTGGCACCATTAATTTATTTACCATCAATCAGACAGCGCCATGTATGGAAGCGTAATGCAGATATACTGAGATACATTTTCATGGTATACATTCTGCTCTGTTTTTCTGAATTAACGAGATCCCTCAAAATCCTGAGGGAAGCTTGGGGGGGGGGGACCTCGACGACGCAGGCAAGTGATTGCCAAGTGGGTAAGCGGATTGGGAGCCACGCTGACTTAATGTCGTACCAGAAAATCATCAAGTAATCTTAACAGAAGCCATGCATATGACAAAAAAGCGGCAAAAGCAAAAGTGAGCTAGTCTCCCGAAATTGTCCACCATATTTGTTTACACTAAAGTAACAGATTTGATTGTGAGATTTCCGGTTTTTAAAATCAGGACTGAGTTGTTGTTTAATTAAACTGGTTAGTGTGTGTGTGATGTGTTAGCAAAATTGTTTCCTTCCACACACTAAACAACCAACAGTTAAATGTATCTTAATATATCGTGAGGTATGTGGTATCACACATTCTCAAATTTGAGAACAACAAGTATGCTGAGAGTGTGTGTTTGATGACTGGTTTAAACATCATCACCCAGTGTTCTGGTCATCAGAGGAGACTGATTAAAACACCTAGGTGGAGTGTGGTACCCACCTGTAGCAGGGAGGATTAATACAGTGAACATGTCTTATTTAATGTGGCGTTTGATATGTTGTATGACATGAGTGTACATATGAGAGTTTTTTGTAATTTAAGGGAACCTTTTTCAAAGTAACAGTTAGTTAGGATGTCATTAGGGGGTTATGCCACTCAATGATGTCTACAGGTAGCCTGTAGACATGTAGACAACACCCACCTCAATTCATTAGTTTGTCAGTTCATGGACTCACCATGGCAAAGACTCCACAGGGATGCCAAGTAAACTCACATGATTTGACGCGTTTGGTTTAGTTGCCGAGTAATGAGATCACTTTAGCAGGGGACGTCTGTATCAAATAGCCTTTGTTGGAGATGAGTGTGCAGGGGGTAAGTAAAACACAATCTGCAGCCCAGACAAAATAAACTTCTACTTTATAGTTATATCTCTAGGCCTTTGTATGAATAAATATCTTCAAGTGAGTGTGTTTTGATTTTTAATAACAAATTTCAATAAGGCACCTACGTATATGTTTTCCACAAAAAAGGTAAGCTAACCCTAACCCTATCAGTTCAATTTAAATATGGAATACATTACAACCAACATGTCAATAGAGTTTCTGTGAGTCAAAGTAGTCTGGTATAATTTTAAAATGGTTTGGCATGTTGCCAGCATCTATGGATGATAGAGAGGGCAAAGATAGAAAGAAGCATGTTTTGCCTCTCCTTTGTTTTGCCTCGTCTTTTTTTGTTGTGACAAAAAGCCCACAGCAAAGTGCTGCAAGGTGTATAATTGCAAATGATCACTAGGCACACCTTTAGGGACCTCATTCCCCTCGACCTCAGAGGAATAAGCATACCGCTATTACCATGACAACACGCTGGCTTATGGGGTTAAGAGGACCAGGCAGGGGAGACATTTTTGGACGCGTTAGCGCTTGTTTGTACAGAAGTCATGAGTCACTTCAAATGGTTAATAGGTTATTTATGACAATAACATCATAGACTTAGTGGTACGTGAGCTGACCATGTGTAAACAATGGGTCAGTGGGGCGGTTATGCCCTTCGCGAGAGAGTGGATAGGAATCTTAAACAAAGTTGGGTGATATTTCAAGTGGCTACTTTTTGCATTTGCCCCAGCTCAGAAAATGTTGGCATTCACTTTTTTTGTGTGAACATTAACATCATATGTTAATGAACAACTGCCGATGTGAATCATACAATTTTTCAGATATGATCAGAACTCGAAGACATAACAGAATTAAGGTTTCTTTTCACTAAAAAGAGACAATTTGTGACTGACAGAATCCCATATACTACACGAAAATATGCATATAAGGTTAGGGTGTCCGACGTCCCGTCGATGTTTTTCTTGTTTTCTCATGAATATTCATTTTGAGACAGTTGATAATTAGTCTCAAGTCTATCTGAGAGGCTGTGACGTACTGCGGTCAAGTGAGCCGCCATTCGTCCATCCGCGCTTCAGCCTACGTCACACAAAATTTTCATGCGCCTCTACTCCTTCACCTACGGTTGTGTGTGTGTGGATCGCTGCAAACGCTACCAGATCGGCGTAAAAACGTCCACAACAAAGGGTTTTCAAAGGACATTTTCTCAAAATCTGTACAG